>APFE031525612.1:37094-166876 GCA_000404065.3 Pinus taeda | reverse complement strand
GAGAGTTAATTACTCCCTACTCCAAGATACTAGCCTAAGCTATATTGGTGTATCAGAGCCCTAGAAACAAAAAAGTTGCTAGATTGATTTTATTTTAAGCGTGATTTTTAGTGGGTTTTGATTAAGTCAAAAGGTGATGGAGATGAAACTTATGGTGTAAAGACTCGACTCAAAATCACTACAAAAATGAACTTAAGATGATTAAATAATCTTTTCTCTTCAATGAAATTCTAGCTAGGAAAGAATTGGAAGATGCAAATACTTAAAAACACAAATCTTTCTTAACGATCAAATCAAAAGAAGAGTATTCGTTTCAATGCACTCAAAAACGATACAACTAATTATTTCCACAAGAATTTCTTGTTTCATTCGAAAACTCAAATGCTACTAAAAACAAAGTTTTTCAAAAGAGACGTTTCATTTTTTTTTAAAGATTTAAAAATATAACTAAAGCAATTCTTCGAGAAAACTATTGAATAAAGCAAACTTAAGATCTACAAACTAAGAAAACCTATTTGAAGTAAAAGCTCACAAACAGTCTTTTTGAGAATGTTTTACTTGGTTACACGCAAACCAAGGACCAATTTGTCCAGAATCACAAATAATTCAAGAACAACCAATTTTGTTTTCCTTTTGAAAATGAAAATCCAAACTTTCGATCATAAGCTTTTCGAAGTTTTGTAAAGAGAAAACTCAAAGCGGATTCCTCAACAAGGGGAGATTTCATAAATGTTCAGACTCTCAAGAAGACTGGTAGACACTAAGGTGATCTGAAGTCCCTACAACCTCTAAGCTCAGAGCCACTACACAACCAAATCGAAAAACAAACCCAACAAGCAAAACTCCTAGGAATTTCACCTAAAACCCTAATGCTAATGAAATTAAACCAAGGAAAAATTTCAACCAGTCACATGCAGGTATGGGCAGAAGATAACCACTAGAAAAACAAAATAAAACTAACTGAAAGAGCAAAAGTCAAAATTTTCAAAAATTTAGCAGGGTACGCAGGTGCAGAGTTTACCCAAGTGCGGGTACGCTCTGTGCACAAAGTAAAAGTGCGTAAAGGTACGCACTGTGATACACGTGCAGACTGCGGACTTCAACCAAAGTAATGAAAAATAAAAAACAAAGCTAAATCCACTAAGTCTACCCAAATCCACACACAACAAGCCAAAAACAGAAACAAAAAGGCAAGTTTTTCAAGTCAAAGAAAAACGAGGAAAACAATCAATTCCCCAGTGGAGTCGCCATTTTTTCACGCGGAATGAGTCGATCTTGCAGACAAGATAGACCTTTCTAGAATCTAATGAAGACCTAATGACAAAAAAACCAACTAGACACTATCTTTCTCTAAATGCGCTTTATAAATAATGGCAAACAAATGTGTTTAAGGCCTACCTCATGTCCAACGCAAGTTTGGAGATGCCTTTGCTCCTTTGATCCAAGTAAGTTCCTTTGTCGCAAACCTGCAAGCACAAACAAGGCAAACGATTAAATAGCACCTGAATATCCAATATTATAAAACATATTTAACATGAAAGTCAAGGAGTCCATGAAACAAATAACATGAGATACTTGTTGAGAAAAATGAGCTTGATTGTATTAATTCAAAAGGAGAAGAACCTTACAACCTTTGCCTTGACGTTGTACAAGCTCCTCCGAGGGTCCAACAAGAAGTCTCCTCTACTTTGACAAGCTTTACTCACTCCCCAATGAAGCCAAAAATGTATGTGATCTCTCCTCTTAAGCTGAAATAGGAAGTCTTGATTTCACTAGCATTTACCCTCAAAAGTTCAGCTTCTAACCTCCCTGGCCACTGAACCAATGCCTCAATTTATAGTGCAATGGAGATCAGTTATCAGGTCCTCCTTCAAAGGGATAGAATCCTCCTTCAAAGGGATAGCTCCTCTGAACAAGGGATTAGTTCCTCCTATGATGGGATGAATGAACCACTTGGAGTGAACAATCCACGTAACAAATCCTTTTAGAAAACTCTAGAATTATCCCAAGATGAGTTTTTTAAGATAAAAATTGCACCTTTTGACTTTCACAGGGGTACGCACCCTCCCCTTCACATACAGAGCGTATAAGTACGCAGACATCCTGAACAAAAGGTGCGGGCCCACAGGCAAAAGTGAGAGAAAGTGCGGAACCAGAGTTACATTGCTTTTTTGATGTCTTTCGCTCATTTCTAAAGCTTGTTCTGAAGAGTTGAGGTTTGAGACTTGCTTAGGAAGCTGGTATAGGTGGTGATAGTCCTACACCGACTGCAAATAATCAAGGTAACGATATTTTTGTGTAACAACTAGCTTTCATTCCCCGGCACACACATAGCTAATAGTAAAATACCATCCCTAAATAGTCAAATACCCAGGGGGCATGCACCCTAGTCTGCTTCAGTAGGAAAACTTTAGGTATAGCATAGGTTTTCGTGAAGGATATATGACTAGTCTAACACACCCGTATGTTTAGGTAAATGGGATTAGACTGGAATAAGATGCCTCCATCAGAAGGTATGCATTTCCTGCCAGAGCAAATGTTCTGTCTGTAAATTGAAGGGTAACCTAGAAACTCTACTTCACTATACCTCGGGGCATGTAAACCTTTTTGCGTGCAAGTGAAAAGCGGCCAACGTAATGCTAACCCCATAGTTTTGCTGACTTCAACTGCTTAATTTAGGTGATTGGTCAGATTGACCATTCACCTTTGTAGGGGCCAGATGGCACTAGGAAAGTAAAGGAAGAGTTCTCCTACCTAACCTCAGTAGTTAATTAACCCCTAGGACAGTAGTTGGTCATTCCTAGCTTGCATGCAAAAGGGAGCGGAGCAAAGTTTCGAATGGTGCAAGCTCCTTAAAAATTGAACCTATTGGTGATACATCCTTGTTATATGACTGGAACGATCAATTTTTATGTGAAGTTAAAGCTCGTTAAAAATTAAACCTAAGAAATGAGAAAATGTTCCCCCAGAGTTCAATCTCATTAAAACATGAACCACCCTCCAGTAAATAACCATTGCGAATGCATTATAATCAGATTTTGAGCCCTGGTCATGTCTTACCATCACCTCCACTCTGTTTTAGCCGATCATATGCCTCCATTTGACTGTTTACCCTTTAGAGAAACAGCTGCGACGAGTGATTCTATTAGCCATCCTTGTGACACTGCCATGATTGGAAAATTCCAAACCTTACCTGGAATTAGCAGCTACCCGAAAATATCACTCATTCCTCAAAAACGAGTCTCCTTTAATCTCTTTTCATCTGGCTCGTAAAATATGAAAAGATTGTCGAGCAATTGGCCTCTCCATCTCGTTAAAGCTACTAGAAGTGCTATCCCTCCTCTATATTTTATTATTTTTGGACCCGAGGGATTATTACACAAAAAGATCGAGCGCTTGTCTTGTTCGGCTCGTTAAAACTATCGAAAATTCATCCCTTTCATATTATTTTATACTTTTTCAGACTCAAGGGATTATATGACGAAAAAGGATTACTGGAGTTTCCTTTCTGTCCCTTTTTAGACTCTCTAAAATTGAAAAAGGACCGAGTTGTCTTTGTCATTAAACTCGTTAAAACCAATAGCGACAAACTTGTCCATAGGGACAAGAACAAGTTTCACTGTCACTAGGCTCATTAAAACATAGCGACGGGTTTGCCCAAAGGGAAAACTATAGAACAAGCATATGTTATCCTCCTCAAGCTTGATAAAAATAAAGAGGTATTGGTCAGCAATGACTAGGGAAAATTGGGAAGAAAACTTGAAGAAACTTTATTAGTAGCAAAGTCGCTCTTGAACATGACACTTTCACTCCATCACCATGATTGAGTCGGGTTGGGTTATTCCGTTCACCGATCATACTACCATTGGTCCATCGTACCATCCATCTTTGGGGTTAATGCTACCAATCCATTTCAGTGTCACCGATATGTTCAAGAGAATTCGAAAAGAGAATTCACCAACCCAACTTGTGTCTCACCCGCTGCAATACCTTCACGCTTCATTCTTTCATGATCACCACCCTGAACCCTATATCATCAGATCATTTTCACCTCCACAACATCATTTGCTCCATTCCATGTCATAGATGTGGGATTCATTAAGGCCTTCCTACGACGGGTCACTTCTTGTCAATGACAACCCATTATCCAAGAAGTCGACCTAGGAACAACCCTTTCAGTACTTTGAAGCTTGCATGCCTCAATGGCAAGTTTCTTACTTCCAGTGACAAGTTTACATCAATGACCTTCGACTGAAAGATTTTGCGTGGTGTTCGACGCCAAGTCCCATTTTCACACCACGCAAATTTTACTATAGTACCTTGAGGGTCATCATCATTATCGGTGATTCCTCTCCCACCTGTTAACAGCTTACAACATTGGCTGGTAATCAGGCGATGCCTTTCCATGTTCGACTCCAGAACATTTTTCACATGGATCGACTTGTACTCCAGGCGAAGATTGGATGAGTTTGAAGACCCCGAATCTAGTTTCATCCATTCAGGCTGCAATATATTAGGGGAAATAAAGACATCAAATGTACATCATTGCTGCACAAATGATCATTTGAATCAAAGGATGATGGCTCTATCCGAATCATCAGTCTGCCACTCAGACGATTGTCTGTCCTATGTACATGAAAATGAATTTATAAAGCTGAGCATGGGAATGTCCGCCTCTGCTAGATCATGAAAATGTTATCAAGATAATGTATTGTATTGTATCTTATTATAGGTCACCTTTCAATTCGAAAAACCTCGGATCCTCATGATAAAGCATTTCACCCGACATCAAAGATTTTCGACCTCATGCTTTAGGGGGCAACTGTTATAGACATATTTGGGCACTGCAACCCCAATCACATATGTACATAAACCAAGCGCTTCTAATCCCCTAAAAATGTTGTTTCATGCCCTAAAGGAACAAGGTTAGCTGATTACATCATCTCCCAGAAGTTCTCCACAGAAAATACTCAGAACTGGTCAAAACTGGACCATACAAATTTCTCAATGCATATCACCTGCTTAGTGCAAAAGGTACGATGCATATTGGAAAGCCCTTCTGCAGGGTGTAATGGGCGAGAGTAGACAAATGGTAGAGACAGTTTGCAAGGTGGATGATCATGGAATCTTCCAGAAACTTCTCTTGTGACACTTGCCTCTCTGAATTCGCCCAGGGATGAGTAAGAGATCATCAATCTTCAAGTGGAATCAAGAAATATCAGAGAGAAGACACTAATAAAAGTCCCAGAAGCTGACTCACCCCCCTACAATCATCTATATATGGATCCGTCATCCCAGAGATCCAAAGGCTGGAATCTTGTATCTTGTAAGGAAGTGCTGTTGGTTTCTTGGTGGAATATCATAGTGTTGGGTGATCTAAGCTTTTCATGAGGTGAAGAAGGGATTTCATGCTAGGAGGATGACGTTGGGTCAGATCAATGGGTTTTAATCCTATTTTCTAATCTCTACATCAATAAAGCTATTCATGTTTTCCTCCACATTCTTGTATGTTTGCTAATATATGAATTTGTGTGGTCAATATATATCTGGTCCTATATTGTTTATGACTGTAGATCTCTGCACTTTGAAGATATTATGCTGCTTTGACTTTACAAGTACTCTTTGAAGTGGAGTGGTCAAGGGAGGAGTGGCAAAGATCCATCAAAGAGGAGAAAGAACAAGCAGAGAACCAAGCAAAAGATTGAGGTTGGTATTCTTTCCTCCTCTCCTATCTACTTCTCGTAAAGGAAAACAAAAGTAACTTTAATCTATTTGTTTCTAAGATAGCTACCCATCTTAGTGGGACTAGCAGCTTTGCATAGACACTATATTTCTCGATAACACCTTTGTTGGCTTCTATGATAGGCATGATGTACGCTTGGATGACATTTCCTGTGGGTTGTTCAATTTCATGTTTGAAGGGTGTGCAAAGCAATGGTGTCACACGTTGTCCATAACCTCTATACATTATTTTTATCACATATTCAGGTAATTATGTTTTCCTTTCGTTCTTTATGACCATAAATAACTTAATAAAAAAATTTTAAAATTGCGAAAATAAGCTGACAAATCTCATGAGCACTATCATGATCGGTTTCTGTATTATTTTTATAAATTTCTTGTAGATGAAGTTGGCAGGGAATTTTTGGATCAAAGATTTCAATCTCTTTTTCACATTCTAAGAATTCACATGAGTTAGAATCTTTTTAACCTCTCCAAGCATACCTTATTGTTAAAGATTCTAAATCAGAGATAGATAAGGTTGTTGTCCCAAGTGACCCTCTATCTCCTTCTCATCAAACAACTCTAGCTCCATAGGTCGAGGTGGGAGAAGTTGAGAATCCACCCATTGATCTCCCACCTTCCCCTTCCACCCCATTCACTCAATATATCTACATAGATTTAGATTGTAACCCCGATGGTTATCATGTGGTATTATCTCCTCAATCTTCATCCTTTGGTCCCTTTGATCCCCTAGATTTTGGTGTGTTGTGTTCATATATCTCGGATATCACATGTGATGTTCAAGAGGATCAAGTTTTGGACAGAGTTCGTGTTCAACAGTCAACCTACACTATTATATTTTATGAGTATGTGTCGGAGTCTGGACAAGAATCTATGGTGAAGGATGACCTCCTTATGTCCACACCGTGTCCACTTTATCCTGCCATATTCCACAGTTGTTCCATTTCTATTCCACCTTGTGAAAATTCTTTTCCATATTTTTCTACTTCTGATCATTCATGAAACACATGGGATGATATTCTTTCATTTGATTGTGGAGAGGGCAAATATTTCTTCCCGAATCCAATGAATCTCTCAACTTACCTTTTTTAAAACATTGAGGGTGAAAATTATCATTTTTCATCATCCCCTCTATATGATTCGTCAAGCCATTAGGATGTCGTTTTTCATCTTGAACTTTCTAATCGTGGCTATCGTGATCTCTTCATTCATCCAATCTGATCACGATTTTGATTTCCTACTGTTGATCTTTCTAAGCTTCCTGTCTTTGATGATCTATCTTTTGATGAAGTGGAAAGTCCTCAAGCTATCAAGGCATTTCACCCCAAGCTGATGGTTATGTGAGGCTCTCATAGCCTTGGGGTTAGTTCCACTTCTGATCAGAAATATGTTCAATTTGTCCAAGCTCCTCATCACTCTTTTGTTCACATTCAACATCAATCTATCTCACAGTTTTCTCATCCTCCACTAGAATCACATGATCCTATTACTCATGCATTAGAGGAGTCATACATAGCAAGGATTGTTGCGAAATAGAATGTAACATCCCCGGTGAAAATTTCATGTAATAAAAGTTAATAAAGGAAAAATAATAACCACAGTTGATGGGACACTTATTCCAAGCTAAATGTTGGGAAAAATCCTAGTGATGGGGATCATTTGTGATTGATTAATGGTTACAAAAATTGGCAAAGGCAATGACTATGGATTTGGAAAGGAAAAATGGCATTTTGGCACATTTATTTATGAAAATAATGGAAAATAGGAGAAAAGGGAGGTGAAAGGTCACAGGTTGCATGTGAGGAGGAAATTGAAGGAAAATAATGGAAAATAAAGAAAATAGAGGCCTTATTCATAAAAAGGCTTTTGAGGATCAGTTGGTAACCTTATGTTAGTTTAGTTTTGTAGCTCTCTCATTATTCTCTCTCTCTCTCTCTCTCTCTCTCTCTCATAAACCTGGATACTTAGAGTTTTCTTAGAGCACTCTTGGAGGGTGTGGCGTACATGGATTTTGTTAGAAAATTATATATTATAGAGCAATGGAACACATAAAATATTGCAGAAATATAAACACGGAAAATGCATAAAACAAGAGAGACGCAGATATACGTGGTTCACCCAATTTGGGGTACATCCATGGATAAATAGCTAGTCCTTCCTTTTATATTATCCATCAAAATGAAGAGATACAACCTACAACAGATCTGTTGTAATTACCTCTTCACTCTCACACAATCTCCTCTTTATTTGTCACTTAGAATACTCATCTACGTAGACACAATACAATTCCCTAATATAGCGAGGGGTTGCCTTCTAGGGAAAAAAACCCTAAGTTAAACATAATTTCTACTATCATATTTCCACCTAATGAATGAACCATATTGACTACAAAATTACAAAATTTTACAAGGCAATTTTACATCTATTTTTAGCTTCGGGGGTGCTTCCCTCAATCCCCCGCCCGGGGGGTGGGGGGGGGGGGGGGGGGAGGGGCGGGCTCCAAATAATCATCTTCGCCCCCACTGGACCCCCTTGGTGGTGCACATAAATAGGTGGTATTTCTGCCACAATACAAACTGCGGCCCAATGCAATGATACCTCTAAATAAAGAAGATAATCAGGCTCCACGCCCAACAAATTTGTTGAGCAAGAAGGCAAGGGAGGAGCAAGAAAGCACAAGGGGACATCAGGATCAACAGCTACAATGAGATTTTCTTACAGGTACTAAGTTTCATGTATGTTTTCCTCACTAGTATTGGCATGCATGACATATGCTTGTGGATTATAGGTCATGATCTGTCACTGGCATGGAGGATTGCCTAAATTGACAGTGTTTTACCTAGACTTTCCATTTCATGGATAACCATGGAGATTGTGGGCTTATTTTAATTCTATTTTTTTGGTTAGTTCTCATGTTTCCTTAGCTTGGGTTGAGTTATTAGTCTTGGAGCCTTGGTTGGACAAATACTCTTGAGCCCTTTGTGGGTTGAGTTAATAGTCTTACTGGTTAAGAAAACGCTCTGGAGCTCGGTAAAATTTGTGGGATTTACTGTTTCTAGAGTCTTAGTTGGACAAACACTCTAGAGCCCTAGAAGGCTTGGATAGAGACCGATTTGATGATGGTTTTGTGATGTCCCACAGTGACATGAAATCACTATTTGATGGTTTTGAGAAATGATAAAGATGAAGTTTGAAGGAGTATACATAGGCTTGGTGAAGCAAAGTAGAGTATATGCAGGTTCTGTGAAGCAAAGTCAGATACACATGCGGGTATGAAGAAACAAAGGTCCATACCATTTCTGCACCATGGTATTATTAATACCAAGGGTCCTTACCATGGTATTAAACTATGGTATTGAACCCAACAATAGATGTTTTGATCCCCAAAAAAATTACTATAATTTTTTCTCCTCTTGTAAATATAATTAAGGAAAGTAAAATCAGTTTAAATGGATAGTAGAAGCTAATAAAAATTCCATATTGCTGAAGAAAAATATTATAAACAACCTCCCTTGGACTTACTAGATCTTAATAATTTTTTCCAAGTTGAGATAGATTTAAGTGGAAATGTAACTAGAGTTATCTTAAGCTATAAAGGAAAACCAATTTCCTATTTTAGTCAAAAAAATAATGAAGAACAACAAAAATAATATTCTTATGTTAAGGATTTCTATTCCTGATCCAAAATGGATCCTAAAAACCCTCTAAGTCTTCAATACTTAAAAACAATCGCATGAGAAAAACCTTTACTACAGGCGGATTACACTATCGAGCAAGAAAAAACATGAAGAAATTATGAAAACAGAGCTATCGGTGGCTCAAAGAACAATGCATAGGAGCCATCATATTTGGCTAATCAATGGTCCAGATCTGATCAACATATCGTAATTAGAGGTGACAAGTAGAGTCCATCAAAGGCTACCTTATGACAGTTGTGATAGTGATCAACGCAAGTCAATGAAGACCGTCGATCAAGCACACAGATCGACAGCCCAGGTTAACTCGCAATATCCCATCGGCAAAATAAAAGGGAGCGCTTAAAAACGGCCTAAGGACGATGAGATATGAAATCACAATATCGCATCGGAGCAATACAAAGGAGTGGAGCCGATACCCTTGCAACTTGCAATAGCCGGACCTGACGAGGTTATGAATGAAATTTAATATATTTTGAGTTCCAGTAAATGGGTTTTTCTATGTGTTTCACATTTTCGTTAAATAAGCAAAAAATGCACCCGATGCAATGAAACCAGACCTGAAAGGGTTTATAAATGTAGTTGTATATTATTTGAAGTCCACCATAAGGCCATTTGTCGAGATTTTCTGTGTTTTAATGTATTTGAAAATACAAAGGAAACCACAACGTAGGGGCACTTGCGACTACTGATAGTGATCAAAGGCAACCCGATAGGAGTCTAGGGCGGAATTGATAATATTTTAGGTTCGATAAAAGGTGTTTGGGCAGATTTTTACAGTGTTTTTGTGTATTTCTCTATGTGAACAGAGAATTACTATTTTGGGGTTTCCAATGCACCAATGGTCCCTTCCGTTGCAGAACAGGTGGCCACCTTCCCTGAAGATGTTTAGCAAATGATTGATTAATGCTCAAATTAGATTTGAGCGGACAAAGGCTGGGAGCCAGAGAGCCTGAAAGGGAAAATGAACAGAATAACACCGATTGGCTTAAAAGCCACTGAATGATAGAGACAGAGGTAGGTAGTGTTGAGACAGAGAGAAGACAAAGATAGAAAGGGAGAGGAAGATTTTGTGTACTCAGAGAGACTTGAGGGATTCAAGTAAACTCCTGTTGTTTTGTATCTGTGGTATTGAGACTCAAATTGAGCTCTCTTTTGTAAAACTTTGTTCTTGAAGACATAATAGAGAGGTCACCAATGAAGGTTGGACTAGGAGATGTAGCCCAGGATTTTTTGGTGAACTCCTTGATTATTTTACTATGTTATGTGTGTATGTCTATTATGTTTCTCTAACTTCTCCATTTCTATTTTATTCACACTCTTATAGATCCATTGCACTAAGTGATATAGCAAAATCCATGCACATGAGTCTGTAATACCTTAATAATAATCTAAGATCTCATTTTCAAATCAAGTGGTATCAGAGCTTTAGGTTTGCTAAGCTTAGACAAGCTTGTGCTGGATTCTTGAATACTAACTAGGTCAAAGCTCAAACTAGGAGAGGGATAACTTGTTGAGGCTAATCTAGAGATTGGGAGAGTCTATTATTAGAGGAGAATGGCAGAACAAACTCCATGGGAATCAGAAGCCCAACTCATGGAAATTTTTATGGCCATGCAAGCCATGGTGGAAGAGATGTATCGGGAGTTTAAGAAAGGTTGAGGTGAAAGCATTTCAGCACCTCAACCAGATAAAGGAGCAGATGAACCTCTTCTAGTTTCCCATCCAGAAGGAAAAGGGAAAGAAGGGAGGCCTTCTCCACCATCTACTCCATCATCACCATCCTCATCGTCATCTTCACATAAGATTAGCCCTAAAAAGAAAAAGAAGAAAACTTCTTTGATTAAATTAGATGTAAAGTTTGATTTGCCAATTTATGATGGAGAATTAAATGCAGAAAAGCTAGACAACTAGATTAGATAGATTGATGTATATTGCACGATGCAGAACATTGATTTATAAAGGAGAAAGATTCAGCTGGCTAGCCTTCACCTTGGAGGAACTACACTAGTGTGGTGGGAAGGCAAGACACAAGCTGATCTGAAAAGGCATGGTAAAATTATTTCTACCTGGAATGAATTTGTTTCTGCCATTAAAAAACAATTCTATCCACTAGCTTATATGCAGTAAGCAATGATGAGTTACCAAAATCTTCGCCAATTAAAGGGCCAAAGTGTACAAAGTTATACCAAAGAATTTAGAAAAAGATCTTTAACTCTAGGCATTTCTCTAGACTCACCTGAAGCTTTTTTAAAGTATATAGGTGGTCTGCATAGCTATTTGAAGCACACCATTTTCATGTTTAATCCCACTAGCCTAGATGACGTATCAGTTCTGGCTACACATTTAGAGGCTAGAGGCAAGAATGTGAACCCAGAGATTGGGGGATCATCAAAACCCTCTGCAAGCAAAAACAAGGAAAGGAAGAAACTTAAATGGAAAGAGACGAAGAAAAACGTTGTAGAGAAAGACAATCCTTCATGCACTTATTGCAAGAAGGATGGGCATGATCATGAACACTACTAGTCTCTGTGCCCGAAGCTGAAACCTAAGAAGTTTGATGGTAAGAAGAAGAAGATTGTTGCCGCTATTCAGAAGGACTTGGGGTCAGACTCAGGTGATGAAACAACAGCCACAACCACAGGTATAAAAGGTAAGAATTATGAAGCATCTACAAGTAATTCTGCACAATCTATTGATAATGAAAATAATGAGATGAAAAGACATGAGATTTTTCATATTAGAGTTATTTCCAAGCACCAAAAGATTGATACTTTATTTGATAGTGGATCACAAGTAAACTTGATTTCTGAAACAATTGTAAAGAAGTTGGGCTTACTAACAACACCTCACAAGAAGCCATATCCATTAGGTTGGGTATGTGATAAAGCAAAGCTACAAATCACAAGACAATGTAAACTTAGGTTTGCTATTGGGTCAACAACTGTAGATGAGATTGAGTTAGATATAGTTCCCTTAGATATATGTGGTATTGTTTTAGGGAGTCCTTGTATGATAGAAAAGCCATTTTCTATAGGGCTGAAAATAAGTATCAACTCACTAAAGATGGAATAGAATATATTGTAAGACCTCATAAACTCAAAAATAACTATTCTCTCATAAACTCAGGGCAGATGAAAAGAATTGTAAATTCATGCAGGCAATTTTTACTAATCGTTGTAAAGGAAAAGACCCTTGATAAAACCAATGTATTTAAGGGTTGTGATGCTAAACAAAAAGCTAATTTAGATAAAGTTATTTCAGAATATGATATCCTATTTCAAGAACCTAAAGGTCTGCCACACAAAAGGGAAATAGTACATGATATTCATTTGCAGCAAGATGCTCCATTAACTAACATCAGAATGTACAGGTTATCTGCTTTAGAGAATGCAGGGATTAAGAAGCAGGTACAGGAGTTGCTCGATAAAGGGTTCATAAGACCAAGCACATCACCATGTGGATCTCCAATCGTACTGGTGAGAAGGAAAGATGGTTCATGGAGGATGTGCATTGATTATAGAGGAGTAAATAAAATAACGATCAAGAATTGTTATCCTCTTCCTCGCATTGATGATCAATTAGATCAACTGAAAGAAGTAGTTTACTTTTCCAAGTTAGACTTGCGTAGTGGCTATCATCAGGTTAGAGTAGTAGCACAAGATGCATGGAAGACTACTTTCAAAACAAAGCAAGGGCTGTATGAATGGTTGGTTATGCCTTTTGGCTTAACCAATTCTCCTGCCACTTTCATGAGAGTCATGAATGATGTACTCAAACCTTTTATTAATGATTTTGTAATTGTATATTTAGATGACATTCTTGTTTTCAGTAAAACATGGGAAGAACATTTGAAGCATGTAAAGTAGACTTTAGATGTTTTGAAAGAGAAATCTCTATGTGAAGTTATCAAAATGTGAATTTGGCAAAACATCTTTAAATTATTTGGGTCATATTGTAGGGGGTGGTGAATTGAAGATAGATCCCTCTAAGGATGAAGTCATTGTGAACTGGCCTAAACCCAAATCTGCTATAGAATTTAGGAGTTTCCTAGGAGCAGCACAATATTGGAGAAATTTGATTGCTAACTCTTTTTTGATTGCAGCTCCTTTACATGCTTTAACATGATTGAACAAGGTGTTTCAATGGGGAGGCAAACAACAGAAAGCCTTCGACACCTTAAAGGAAAAAATTAGTACAACACCAGTACTAGCACTGCTAGATCTTCAACAACCATTTGAGATTGCAATAGATGCTAGTGACTATGCCATGGGAGTAGTGTTGATACAACACGGTAAACCCATATGCTATCATTCTGAGACATTTAATTATGTAATAGTTAATTATCCCACATATGATAAAGAATTGTATGCATTCGTACATAGTGTGAAAAAGTGGAAACATTACCTAATGGGAAAAGAAACAATTATACATACAAATCATTAACCACTTCAATATTTGTACTCACAGACTAAACTGCAGCAATCAAGACATTATAGGTGGATGGGTTTCCTACAACAATTTCATCTTGTCATCAGATATAAGAAAGACATAGACAATAAGGTTGCAGATATGCTATCAAGACAAATCATAAATGCATCTACTATACTTAATCATAACTCAGTAATGCATGAAAGCTACATTGAACAATATGGTCAAGATGTAGATTTTAAAGATGTATATTCAACTTTAAGTCATGGCAAACAAGTAGAAGAATTGGACTATTATGTTAAAAACCAAGTCTTGTATCATTTGGGAAAGTTATGCATTCCACAAACTGAAAGAGTTACCACAATCCGAGAAGCACATACTTCTTTTATATCAGGTCATTTTGGTGTAAATAAAATAGTTTCATAATTGCAAAGGTTCTGTTATTGGACAAGAATGCATGAAATAGTTTCTAGATATATTAAAGGGTGTACTATGTGTGCTAAAAGCAAGCCCAATAATAGAAAAATAAGTTTGTACACTCCACTTCCAGTTCCTTCTCGTCCTTGGGAAAGTGTTTCCATGGACTTTGTTGGGGGATTGCCAAAATCTAGAAAAGGTCATGATTATTTATATGTTATTGTGGATAGGTTCAACAAAATGTGTATTCTGATACCATGTAACAAGCAGGTTACAGCTGAATAAACAACGAAGTTGTTCTTTCAGCATATATGGGTTCATTTTGGGTTACCCATTTCCTTTGTATCTGGTCGAGATTCACGATTTGTTGGGAAGTTTTGTTCAAGTCTATGGGAATTGATGGACACCAGATTGAGGAAGAGCACAACATTTCATCCACAAACAAATGGCCAAATAGAAGTAGTCAATAGGTCAGTGATCCAGTTGCTCAGGGGCTATTGCAGCAAGCATCCCAAGCTTTGGGATGAACATTTGTGTTATGTGCAACATGCTTACAATCGTGCCAAGCACTCTTCTACTCAGATATCTCCTTTTGAGACTTGTTTTGGTTTTACACCAAAGTCTTGATGCAGGAGCATCCAACTCAATATTATCATTGTATTCTAGTAGAAATAGGGTGTCTTTTATTTCAAGGAAGTTGGTTTCCTAAGTATTGGATTTATGTAATTATTTAATGTTTTGAGTGATTTTAATGAGAGTAGGAATTAATTGAATATTGTGAGGCTTTATTGTAAATGTTCTCGAATGTACGAGAACATGAGAGATTAGATCGGAGAAAGTGGGAAGGGTCAATTGCGATGGCGCGATAGCGATGATCACTAATCGGAGATCGCGTTAATCGGGTTTTAGAGGAGGAAATGTTCAGAGATGAACCCGATGATATATAGATTTGAGTCTATATATTTCAAATTCTGATGTATGCGGTAGTGCAGGGATTTCCGTTATACCATTATATTTGCGTTAAAAATGATGCAGCTTGATTCTAAAGGGAAAGTTGCACATCAGAAGATAAAGGGGCGATGAGGAACTCTGGACAAGCCGACAACCAATTGCAATGAGGTTTAACCTCAAAATCCATGTAGGAGTTGTACGGTAAGCAGAAAAACGTAGGATTTGCATACATTTCTCATTGTAAAGGGTTTTACAAGGAATTTTCCCGAAGGAAGGTTTATATGCCATGTATATATATATATATATATATATATATATATATATATAATATATATATTATATATATATATATATATTATATATAATATATATATATAATATATATATATATATATATGGATGTGTCAATGGGTTTAAAAGGGCTTAATTAAGGTTTATATGGGGTTCAAAGTCCCAATAGAAGGAATTAGAGGAAAGGCCTTAATACAGTCTTATATAAAGGCTCGAGAGTTTTTTAACAGTCCCGATAAGGGAGATTTGAGGAAGACTCCATTAAGAGGGAATAATGAATGTTTTAAAGGGTTGATAAAGTCCCGATAGAAGTAAAGGCGGGGTGATTGAGTTCTAAAACAATGGAACTGTAGGTAAGAGGGCTTAACCATCTTCGATGATGAAGTGATGACCTAGTAGGTCATATAAATTCCTGGGAAATGGTGTTTATGCATGAATATGCATACTATGGGTATGTGAAGGGGAAACACTGCATCATTTTGGTATCAGAGCTGAATTATAAATGAACCATTTGGTATAAGGCGGAATAAAGCAATTATGTATGAAAGTTTCTTGAAAGAATGCAGAACCAAGAGATGTGTATGCAGGAAAGGGAGATCAGATTCTAATCTGAAAGTCAAGCAACCAGAGTACAGTGGGGAGAATGGAGAAGAACAGTTAAGTTCTTAGAGGCAGGTAAGGCAGAATTAAGTGGAGATTGCAGAGATAGAAATAATCCATAGTGATGTTTGGAGAATGGAGATTCACTTGGATGTGAAGAATTAATGGAGAATTGTGTAGGTATTGTGTTTGTTTAATTCTAATTTGAGTTTCACTGCAAAGAAATAGATTGAGGATTGATGGTTGCAGCAATGAAGTATCTCAGCAAAGGATATCAAATCTTGAGGGACAGTAATGAAAGAAGTTGCTAATGATTTCTGAGTGGAAGAAAACTCAACAAAGAAGGAATTGTTGCTGATAGTTAAAGATTTTCCCCGATAAAGATGAAAGTTTGGAAGAAAGGATCAGATTCTAAAATCTTATTGACAGTAGTTGAATATCGAGAAATTGTGCAGTGGAAGCATAAAGGTTTGTTGAAACAGATTTGTAGGAATGGTGAGATTCTGAAGGTGGTTCAAGGTATGTAGTTTTGTCTAATGAATAGAAGATATGGAATGAATGAAATTTTATAGTAAGATTATAGTAGTTAAATTGTAAGAGGGATGTTTGTAAGTTTTTGAAGTAACATAGTTTGAAGATACAACTGAAAGCTAATGGAAAGGACAATCCATTCAAAAGTGCAAGCTAATGGAAGAAGAAGATTAGGTAGAGATCTTGAAGGTAAGATGATATGAGTTAATTTTAATTGGATTGAAGATTAGAAGATTGTAGTCTTTGCATTGAAGTAGAAGTATTATTGCAACTCCTAAAAGGCAATTCCACAAAGGATGTGGTTAGAATTGTTAAGAGATAAAGGAAGCTAGTAAGAGTTTCTAAGTGGAGGAAAAAATGTGGCAGAACCTTGAGGAACTCCAACAGAGATTGGGTAAGGAGGACAATGGTGTTCTTGGAAAGTACAGATGAGTCGAAGCCCAGAAGGAGCAATGAGAATTGCTCAAAGGAGGTTCCAGATATAGAGAACCAATTTCTTGCCAAAAGACTAAGTGAGGAGAGCTTGGTGAGGTAAGTGGAAGTAGGATAGGACTTGTTGTTTAAGAGGATTTAGTGCAACTCATAGTAAAGTGAGTAAGGAACTCATAGAGATGGAAAGGATGATAACTAGTGAAAGTCATAATAGAGGTTCTGAAAGAGACCACAACAGAGGACAAATGGAGAAGGATGCCAAGGCAAATGGCATACAAAGACAGTTAAGAAAAAGGGAATATGAGAGGGAGAAGGTTGAGATATCAGTTCATCTTGAAGTGTTAATGGAGATGTTGGAAAGAAATGAAGCAGACCATAAGCATGGTTATGTCATGAGAAAGAAAGTGAAGTGGCAAAGGTTACAAGAGAAGAGGAATCAATAGGTGAATATGAAGTTGATGAAGTAACTAAGGTAACTTGAGCAGGTTATAGATGCCAAACAAAGGAAAGAGAAGCTCGAAAGAATTGAGCTACAACAAAAGGGAGATGTTGAAGTTTCGATATGTGAACCAGAAAGTGGACCATTACTTTTCAAAAGTGATGAAGAGCTAGAGGAGTTGAATCATATGAGTGATTCGAAGCAGACAGAGGACTTGATGACTGAAGCATGAAGTGAGACCCAAAGGTATGGTATTTCTAAAAGTAATGACTTGTGTATAATTGCAGGTTCTAAAGAAGATAGACAATCCTTTAAAGCTATCAAAGATGTGAAAGAGTACCTTCGAGAAGATGAAAGTTTTGAAGTAGAATATGGCAAAGAGGCTGGGAAAGAATTAGTTCACTATAGTGGACAAATGCTGGAAGACATCATTGAAATAGATGATGAGAAGGGGAGACTAGACGACAGTCTCAAGAGTTCTTTGAGTTTGGATCACCATACTGATATGCTGATAGAAGAAGAGAAATCAGCCCAACATACTGAAGTGTTGCTAAAGGGAAAAGAGGCATAGAGGCCTTATATCTTTTATTATAATGATTTTCTTATAATTGAAGGTGTTGTTATAGAAGCTAGAACATATTTGGCATAGGTGGATAGCCAAAAGGAAGAAGAAGAGGAAGAACATCTACTGAAGGATGTTAAGGAAGATTTAGTAGAGGAAGAAGGACCATGTGATAATGAGACAACAACAAATGAAGAAATGGAAGATTGTGTAAAATTTCCAAAGTTCACTCTAAGTAAAATCATTGAGTTCTATAGAGAATTAGACTTTCAAAGGAGAAAGTTGGAAGAGCAGAGGATGAATGTTCAGGATAGATTGTTGGAGAAGGATGAATAAATAGTTGTCATCAATAATAATCAAGAAGAATTTGATAGATGCAGAAAACAGAGGCAAGAAATTGTTCTAAAAGACAATGTAGTAGCAGCAAAAAAGGTGCAAAACAATAGTAAGAGTGAAAACGAAGAAATCAGAACAAGTCAAGAACAAGCAAGAATGACAGTTCAGTAATCGAGAGATAAAAACAAACATCAAATAGAGGATATATTGGATAGAGAAATTGAGCTGATAAGAAGAGTAATGATGAAAGTGTCTCAGAGAAAGACAACAACAAGAAAGAAAAGGAGTGACAACAAGAGGAAAACAATAGAAAACTTCGAGAGTAGGGCAAGTGGATCATTACAACATAAAGTATGGAGACCTGGAGAACAATAGCATATAACAACAGCAATAGAATAATTGACAAGAAAGGACAGATTACAAAATAAAGTTTGGGATCCAGGAGGAAACAATTATCCAGACTTATGACCAGGTGGTCATAAATTTTCTTACATGGTGAGTCTAATCTAGGAACATCTAGCTCAATATTATCATTGAGTTCTAGTAGAAATAGGGGGTCTTGTATGTCAAGGAAGTTGGTTTCCTAAGTATTGGATTTATGCAATTATTTAATGTTTTGAGTGATTTTAATGAGAGTAGGAATTAATTGAATATTGTGAGGCTTTATTGTAAATGTTCTCGAATGTAGGAGGACATGAGAGATTTAGGATAGTTGAGAGATTGAGGGATTGACAACTAATTGTAAATCCTATATTAGTGGTTGGTTCATGATTTTTTGGATTTGAGAGAATCCTTAGGGATGAGAAAGATATTTTTAATATTTTTGTTGAGAGATTTAGGGATCTAAACTAGAAACTGGTTTTAAAACCCTTTTGTATAAATGTAAGCCTGAAAGGCATGAACAGAGGTTGAAGAGGTTGAATAGGAAAATAGATAGAAGATTGGAGTGTTTGTAAGCCTATAGGCAAATTAGGAAATAGAGGCCACTGATGTTGAATATCACACCAGAGAGAGAGAGAGATCTCATTCTGTAATTCATTGTTTGTAATTATACATATACAGAGATGAATTAAAATCCTATATAAGCATGTAATTGAGTGTTGAAGGATGAATTGAGTATATCGAAGAAGTGTATATATAAATTTATGTGGGCAAGTGCAGTAAATGCAAAGAGGTAGAGCTGAGGTGGAGCACAGAGGAGGAAAATGAACGAGAGGCTCGAAATGGATCTTTGAATCCATTCGAGGAGTCAAGTAAAATTATGAATTGATCATAATAAGAAAATCATGAAGCTAAGTGAATCAGAAGTGGATTGAGTGGTGGAAGGCCGAAACCATTCAGAAAAACCCAAAACCAACAAAACCTTGAAGAAGTGCATAAAATTTAAGTTAAGTGGAAGAATGGAGGAGTGAAGACTGATGCTTAGGAACTGTTGGATTTGGGAAAATCAACGACTGAGATCTAATTGCTAATCACATTATCGATGATTTCATGAGAAATAGGTCAGTCAATGTATGTGCGATATGCCAATATCGATAATTCGATCGACGATCGGAGATCGACGTGATCGCTTATCCGAATTGGAGGATTGACGCAGCGGGAGGTTGACAAAGAAGGCGGACCTGAAATCTTATCAGGTATAACCTATAAGCCTATCAGATCTGTAATATATATTAGATTGGAGTAAGTGGAAAGGGTCAATTGCAATGGCGCGATAACGACTGCCGATAGCGATGATCGCTGATCGGAGATCGCGTTAATCGGGTTTCAGAAGAGGAACTATTCAGAGACGAACCTGATGATATATAGATTCAATTCTATATATTTTAAAGTCTAATGTATGCGGTAGTGCGAGATTTCTCCGTTATACCATTGTATTTGCATTAAAAATGATGCGGCCTGATTCTAAAGGGAAAGTCGCACATCAGAAGAGAAAGGGGCAATGAGGAACTGTGTTCAAGCCGATAGCTAATTACGGTGAGGTTTAACCTCAAAATCTATGCAGGAATTGTACGATAAGTAGAAAAAGGTAGGATTTTCATAAATTTCCCTTTTTAAAGGGTTTTATAAGGAATTTGCCCGAAGGAAGGTTTATGTGCGATATATATATATATATTATATTATATATATAATATATTATATAATATATATATATATATATATATATATTATATATATATATATATAATATATATATATATATATATATATATATATGCATCGATGGGTTTAAAAGGGCTTAATTAAGGTTTAGATGGGTTGATAAATTCCTGATAGGGGTAAAGGCGAGGTGAATGAGTTCCAAAACAATGGAACTATAAGTAAGAGGGCTTATCCATCTTAGATTATGAAGTGATGACCTGGTAGGTCATATAAATTCCTAGGAAATGGCGTTTATGCATGAATATGCGTACTGTGGGTATGTGTAGGGGAAACCTTGCGTCAAGTCTCCCTTGGATTTTGTCTTGGAAAAGACATAGCAATTGATGGACATAGTGATGTGGACAAAGAAACCAGGTTCATTGAACAAATCCAAGAAATTCATTAGGCAGTGCAAGAAAAGCTGGAAGCAAGCCAGGCCAAGTACAAGGCAAGGCATGATAACCATCGAATTGAGCATAACTTCCAAGTTGGTGATCAAGTCTGGCTGTACATCAGCAAAGACAGAATGCAAGGTGAAGGTAAGACGCTGAAACCAATAAGGTATGGGCCTTTAAAGATACTTGAGAAAATTAGTGAAAATGCTTTTCGCCTTGATTTTCCAGCTTATATGCATATCTATTCAGTAGTTAATGCAGAGCACTTGAGACTGCATGACCCTTCATTGGTTGAAGATCCCAAAGAGCAAAGTCAGTTGCCTTCTATTAATGATCTATTGTCTGAATATCTCAATGAGTTGTAGGAAGATACGGTTTTGGATAGGAAGGTGAGAACTACACACAGAGAGGATGTTGAGTACCTGAGAATTAGACTCAAAGGTTCAAAACCAAGCAATGCATGATGGAGAAATATTGGACAAGTGAGGAAGTTGTATCCTCACTTGATTGATGCTTAAAAACCAACGTTTTGTGGTCCAAAATCTTTTTAGTGGGAAGGTGTGATCCAAAATGGATCCTAAAAACTCTCTAAGTCTTCAATACTTAAAAAATATCGCATGAGAAAACCTTTAAAATAGGCGGATTACACTATTTGGCAAGAAAAAACATGAATAAATGATGAAAACATAGCTATCATTGGCTTAAACAACAATGCACAGAAGTTGTCAGATCTGGCCAATCAACAGTCCAAATCCAATCGGCATATCACAATCAGAGGCAGCAAGCGGAGTCCATCAGAGGCTACCAAATGACAGTTGTGATAGTGATCAACGTGAGTCAATGAGGACCGTCAATCAAGCACATAGATCGACGGCCTAGGTTAACTCACAATATCACATCGGAAAAATATAAGGGAGTGCTTAACGACGTCCCGAGGACTATGCGATATGCGATTGCGATAGATCGCATCACAATATCGCATTAGAGAAATACAAAGGAGTGGGGCCAATACACTTGCGACTTGCGATAGCTACACTTGACAGGGTTATGAATGAAATTTAATATATTTTGAGTCCTAGTAAATGGGTTGTTCTATGTATTTCGCATTTTCATTAAATAAATAGAAAATGTGCCCGATGCAATGGAACCAAACCTAAAAGGGTTTACAAATGTAGTTGTATAGTATTTGAAGTCTGCCATAAGGCCATTTGTCAAGAGTTTCTATGTTTTAATGTACTTTGCAAATACAAAGGAAACTAGGGCATAGGGGCAATTGTGACTTGCGATAGTGATCAAAGGCGGACTTGATAGGAGTCTATGGAGGAATTGATAATATTTCAGGTTTGATAAAAGGCGTCTGGGTGGATTTTTACAATGTTTTTGTGTATTTCTCTGTGTGAATAGAGAACGACTATTTTTGGATTTCTAATGCATCGATGGTCCCTTCCATTGAAATACACGTGGCCAACTTCCCTGAAGATGTTTAACAAATGATTTTTTAACACTCACAGAGGATTTGAACAAACATAGGTCGAGAGCCAGAGAGCCCGAAAGGGAAAACGAACAGACCAACGCCGATTGGCTTAAAAGCCACTGAATGATAGAGACAGAGTCAGGCAATGCTGAGACAGAGGGAAGACAGAGACAGAAAGAGAGAGGTAGAGTCTGTGTACTCAGAGAGACTTGAGGGATTCAAGTAAACTCCTGTTGTTTTGTATCTATGGTTTTGAGACCCAAATTGAGCTCACTTTTGTAAAATTGTGCTCTTGAAGACATAATCGATAGGTCACCATTGAAGGCTAGACCAGGAGACCTAGCCCAAGAGTTTTGGGTGGACTCGATTATTTTGTTGTGTTATGTGTGTATGTCTATTATGTTTCTTTAACTGCTCATTGTCTATATTATTCACAATTTTATCGATCCGTTGTACTAATTGATATAGGCAAATCCATGCACATGAGTCTGTAATACCTTAATAATAATCTAAGATCTCATTTTCAGATCAATTCCATTTTTTAAGCATTAAATCAATGGAGACATTATCACATGCCCAAGGAGTTTATTTTGTGTATTGACAATCATGCTTTACGATTTATTAGCAATCGACCAAAGTTTAACCAAATACTTTCTAAGTGGGTATAAGTTTTTCAAATTTTCATGCTTTTTTTAAACCTAAAAGTGGTACATCAAAGATGGGAATTAATGCATTGAGTAGGATTAATTTATTTTTTCATGAATTCTAAGAAGATTTTGGAATTTGATGAGCTGAAGGAAATGCACAAAGATGATGCATATTTTAATGATGCATATGTTACATATGGAAATCCATTTGGAATAAATAGAACTCAATTTTTGAATTATATGATTCAAGAGGGATAGTTGTTCAAGGATAGTAAAATCTGGATACCAAAATGTTCAATGAGAGAAAATATAATAAAGGAAAATCATAGTGATGACTATCACGACATTTGATAAAAAGATAAAGCATTTGTTCATATTAATTACTTTTAATTTTGTCTAGGTATGCAAGTTGATGTGAAAAGGTATTTTTGATGGCGAGGAGTATGTCAACATGCTGAAGGGAGTTAGAATGAATATTTATATCAGCTACTTCCAATTCCAAGTAGACCATGAGACTCTTTAATTATGGAATTTGTGTTGGGGTTTACTCGAACACAAAGCGGTAATGATTCAATCTATGTTTTTATGGACATATTTTAAAAAATGAAATATTTCATAGCTTGTATAAAAACTAGTGATGTAACTAACATTGCTACATTATTCTTTAAATAAATTGTAAGGTTGCACAAATTGCCTAAAAGTATAGTTTTTTATAGAAATACAAGATGTGTAGGCCATTTTTGGAGAAATTTGTGGAAAAAACTAGGAACTAAATTTAGTTTTAGTTCATTATCCCACTCATCAACTAATGGATAAAAGGAGATTTAAATAGAGGCTTAGGAAATATTTTGAGAAGTTTGGTAAGTGAGAATCCCAAGAAATTGGATCAAGTACTTACTTGGGAAGAATTTTCATATAATTGTTAAACACATACATGGCAGCAACACAATATTAAGATAACCATGAGAGTCTATCTATTATTAACAAATGATATACATTTATAGTACATTCATATGACCTTTTTTTTCGTATTCCAAGGTCTCTTGGACTTCCTTAGACTATCCAACTTCCACACCAACCCTTAGAGGATTAGGTGTCCAACATTCTCCCCCTTAATCTGAAGGGTTATGTATGAGTCCAAGAAGAGAGATGTAATACAAAATGTGCAAAAACGCATGGCAGCACTATGTTGAATGTGCTCTCTAAATGTTGGTATAAGGGAAGTGGATTCAGGATGACCACCAACACTAGAATTCTTAGTGCAGTTCCCAGAACTCTTCCAAGTCTAGCATGAAGCTTAGGTCTTCTGCTAGAGGAAGTGGTCCTAATGTTTTGAAGAGGGAAACCTTCAACCATGAAAGGTAGGTCTCACCCCGCATAAAAGGGAGAACCTCAACCTTAAAAGGGAGGTCTCAACTTGTGATGGTTTAAGGACGACCAACAACTCTGGAATGCATAATGCAATTTCTGGAACTCTTCTAAAATTGGCAAGAAGCTGAAATATTCTTCTGGAGGAAGTGTCCCAAATTATTTGAAGAGGCATCACCAACTGAAGGCATGATTAGGGGAATCTTTGTCTCTGGCTACAAATCTGAATCTGGTATGGTAGGTTGTGGCTCAGGCTCGCGTGATGTGGCTTTGAAGCTTGTAGATGGCAATCATTTCCCCCCCTGTCATATAGAAGGTGAGATGATGGAGAAAATTAAACTGCAAGACTGTTCAATATTCTAGAACAATTTCTGACATATGATTGGAATATCTTCTTAGCTGTTGATGCCCATTACCAAGAAGCGATCCATCCAAGATGAATCTTTGTTCTTGCAAGAGGTTTGTTTTTGAAGCATTTGTTTGAAGAATGACTGGTTTTATGGCAGTGCTTACATGGATGAAGATAAAAAAAAAGTGATATTTCATATGGCCAACTCAGTCACAGTGTTGGCATTTCACAATCTATTATTGTTGATGTGGAAGAGGAGCAAAATCTGGAACAGCTGAAGGTGAACTGTCATGAAAGAATCCAGCACTCTAAAACTAGATGGGCTTTGATTAATCTCGAATATGAAAGGAAACCTCCTTATCATATCCAAGACCTGTTGTGTACTTTTTGCTTACAATCTCTTCCCAAGGTTTGATGATGGGCTTGGGAAGTTGAAACTAAACTTTTGCATCTGCATGTAACTCTGTTGCTTTATTGGGGACTGGATCTGAATCAACTGTAGCATTATTGTCTTGCTATTTATGGGTATCTGTTTCAATCTTCTAAATAGAAATAGGTTCATAATGATGACTCCACTACTATAATTCTTCCTGCTATAGTTGAGATTCAAGTTGCAAAAAAGCAATGTTTTCTTGTGCATGTTGTAGACAGGTTCGAATTTTGGAGAGAGATTCTTTCCTGATTCTGAATGTGTTGTCAATTGTTGAGTGTATCATAGTATTGAGGAATTCTAATACTTCACCAATTAGAACCATTTCACAACAAATGCACCAATATTACAGCCAGCACAAATGTCTTCTCTCCTCCACAAAATACTTCTTTTATATAAAGTGCAGACAATACACTAACAATTGTTCTATTTATTTATAGAGACAACTCTATAAACAGCATTGGTGCAATCATATAGCTTTTCCAATACATAGTAGAGGCATGTTTGACCCACAACACTAGTACACCAGCAATCAGTAGCAATAAATATGACTCCAAAATTAGTGTTTAACGTACGTACCATGGTTTGCAACTACACAATGCAAAGAATGGAACCTACACAATGCAGAAAGATGCACATACATTCCTAAACAGTCACACTGTATATAAACACATTTACTATGCATCCCATCTCACAAATATATTGTAGCTCGAATGCACATATAACACTAGCCTTCAATCAATTTGAAAATATGCCTTCACAATCTAGTGTTTTATCTAACGGACGAGTGTTCAAACTTCAATGCTTCAATAGAGAATTAATGAACAGTTGAGGAGATATTCTACGTTCCAATTTATAGGTAATAGAGCTACTACTTAATAACTCTAATGCATTATCAAGTCTGGTCATTTTCTTCAATATCAAACTTACACTTTAAAGAAACTGATCACAACTATTAACCAATGAGGAAGAAACAACAATCACTCACAATTCAATGTTACTACAATATCCTCTATTCTAGAAAGTTGCATAATAGTTCTTACTTCTTTTGTGCTCTTACATCGATAACCTACCTCTACCTTTGTTCAACTAGATGGAAGTAGACTTTGCAATATCCTTGTTAGCCAAAGATAGAATCAACTAGAACAATTTGATGTCCTCATTCGAGATATTCCTCTTGTACTGATTGGAATAACATGCAAAGAACAAGTGGACTCTTTCTTCAGGAGGTTGTACTTGAAAAATTATGAAGGATCTGTTATTGTCACTAACATAGTAGAGGTATTTGAAATTACAGACAATATTGTCCTTCCCAATGATGTTCTTGTTAACAATTTTCAGAGAGGCGAGAAATTAGTTTTCTATTGTGTAGTGTGTGGTTGAATGAAATAGACTTGTGTACATTAGTGAAGGGATCCACAGAATGTTCGGTTGAGTCTAGGTCTGTTCGAGGACCCAAATCGTTCTTGGCCAAATAAACTCCATGGAATCCCACACTTAAAACTTACCTTTATTCCATTTAACAAACCTTTTCACATATATCGATGTTATCCTTAGTGCATTAAATCTTCACCGTCGATCTCATTCCTCAATCCGATGGTTATCGCACAATAACTCGCGTCAACTAGCCTGAACCTCCAATTTTAGTTATTCTACTAAAATAACATAACTATTTAATTTACTCTATATATGTCAAACCTTCAAATTTTCCACGGAACCGAAAGGAATTAAAACCCCATTTCATAACCTTATTGCGTCTTAAATTTAAATTAACTCACTTGCATCTTCTGACGTGATCACTGTTAGATCTGACCCATCTAATCGAACGACTATTGTGTCACCTGCTCACCAACTAGCTTGGCTGATCTCCACCATCTATCAATCCCGCTTGATCCAATGGCTATCATGTAATCTCACGTGAAATCTTGCATGATGCATAACAAGTCGAGAGCGTGTGAGAAAAGTGGTTTTCCTGTGCTACGTGTCAACCCCTCAGGTTAATTGCGTGAATTTGCAAAATACCATTTACAACTTTTAGGTCACATGAGATATTAATTACCACCTATGAAGACCGCTCCATTATTCTGCACGTTTTCCACACTTCTGTCGACACATGCGTTGATGTGATCCATCCATTTCTTAACTTAATATCCTACGATAAGATCTTCATTGTTGATCTTCCATTAACCTTGTCCATTGATTCGACTAGTCCAATAGTTACTATGTACTATCACCTGATTTGTTAAACCTCGAGTTGGAAGGATTTCCAGCCTCCAGCAAAGTATCAATTCTGCCTATTCAGCTTCCTGGCCCAGTTAAGGGTTTCGGTCTTGGCTTTGAGCTTCTTGGGAAGTCACCTATGGATGAGAAAGCCTCAGTCCATAGATCATCTAATGTGGTAGCAGGGCCAACGTTCATATAACTAGATGGTGTATATACTAATATGATTCAAGGCAACCACAGTCACTATGTACAGTCGTGGTGTACATGCCAACACAATTTCACCGATAATTTCACTAACACAGAGGAGGTATTATGGTGCAGATTCAGGAGTATTAACATGGAAGGAGAGGCGTTAACTAAGAAACAGTCATGGTAATGCAGTATTATGAACACAGTAATACCGCATGACAATCACTCCATGTCAAGCAACACAATTTTCATCCAAAATGTTGTCAATGCATTACCATTCAATGCAGAATATGTATCAAATATGTATGGCTGCAATACATACTTACTTCACTCATGGCACTCACCACAGTCATCTCAGTCTTCCACGCAACACAGACTTTAAAGATCATTCGATTTTATATCAAACATAGAGCATTCAGGTGCAGCGTCCAGGCAGGTGCGTTTTTTCTATTTGAGGTAGTGGATAGAGAACCCAGCACAAATCTAGCTGAGAGAGGTCAGCCAGACAGTGGGAAGCATAAAATAAGCATGCACACAATAATAGGAGTTCTATCTGCAGGAATGCAGAACTGGCATACATAGAGAGGCAAAAACACAAGTGGTTCAGATTGAAACAGGGCAGGAGTACGCTCACTTTCATACCATGTTAAACACATACATGGCAGCAACAAAATATTAAGATAAGCATGAGAGTCTATCTATTATTAGCAAATGATATACATTTATAGTACATTCATATGACCTTTGGTTTCATATTCCAAGGTCGCTTGGACTTCCTTAGACTATTCAACTTCCACACTAACTCTTAGAGGATTATATATCCAACAATAATGATTCATTCAATAGAAGGATAGGGATTATTCCATTTCATATATTATATGGAATGCATCCTAGAAGAATTTATGAATCAAGAAATTTAGGAAAGATGGAATTAAGGAGTGCTAATGGTCAAGATTTTTTAGAAAGCATGCAAGAGTTACAAGAAAGAATTAAGCAACAATTACAATCGAATGACAATAAGTACAAACAAAGAGTAGATATGAGAAGAATCCAACTAGATATTGAAGTTTGTGACTTAGTGATGGCACATCTCAAAAAGGAAAGGTTTCCTATAAGGACATGCAATAAATTGAAACTTAAGAATATTGGCTCATGTAAAACTTTAAGAAAAAATTCTTCTAACACTTATGAATTACAACTCCCAAGTAACATTGGGATTTCTCCGATCTCCAATGTTGCAAATGTGTATCCCTTTAAGGAGACAAGAAGCATTGTAGCAGATGAACTTGTTAGAGTTGAAAATCATACTACTGAATGGAAGAAGTGACTACCAAATTCAGTTCGAAAAGAGATTGAAACAATGTTAAATAAAAGGGTAGCCAAGAGAACTAGAGGTAAGGAGTATTTTCAGTATTTAGTTAAATGGAAGAATCAACTAAGAAAATAAGCAACTTGGATGACAACAACAAACATCTCCAAGTATGGCACAAGTATTAAACATATTATGAATATTTATTTTCTTCCCTAGGATTCAAATGCAGGTGCATCTACTAGTCAAACCCATGTTTGACCTTTTCAGGTAGACAAGTTTACCACACGAAGTTGGTTTCCTCAATTTTCATCTAATTTGTAGCATTTAATGTTTCTTGTAATTTTACAATATTTATAAGTAATATATATGGTTAGGAGGTTGTGGTGAGTGTCAATTAGTAGATATTTAATAGGATAACTTAGATTACTCAGGAATATTTTTAGGATAGCTTAGATAACTAAGGAATATTTTTAGGATCAAGTTATCAAACTAGATACGAAAGTATGTTCTTATGTAATGGAGAAAATTGTATAGTTCTAGGAGAAGTGTGAGAGTACATGAGAGAGTAGAGTGGAAAGGTCTGAGGAGAACATGAGGATGACTGTGTATCTAGTGTTGTATACTTTGTAGTAATCTCTCTTCTTAATATTGGAATGGTATTTCTCGATGTTTGTTGAAGTTAAAAAATTAATGTTGTGTGAGTAATTGGACATTTCAGCCTTTTCTATTTTTATTACAAGAAGAAAAATCAAGTTGAGGGAAATTTTTAAGAAACTCGTGCCCTCCACCCCACCCCACGCCCGAAATTCTATGTATAATTTATATGTATAATAAATGGGTGAATCCCAATGGTACATATAAAAATGTACAAACTTTTTTTTAATTATATAATATGTATATATAATTTTTTTACAAATATTTTATTGAATTATAAGTTTTTGTTAAATCTTGGGGAATTTTTCACTAAATTATAAAACATTGTAAAGTCATTGAAAATAATGTTACTTCTCAACATAGTGTTTTGGTGGATAAGCCTTTGACGCTATGTTCAAAGTGTTCAACACCTTCACAAATTATATATTAGCACTTGGTGAGGTCAGTGCAACATCTTGGAAAAGTTCAAAGGACCATTAATCTATGTGACATTATTTCTCACCCACATGATTCAAGTTTTGGGCTTGCTCATTTTTACGATCATTTTTTCCGCTTGGTGAGTTATAGTAAGGTTGGTTTGGTGGCATTTGGGGGAAATTAGGCTGGTTAGGGGTCCTTTTTTTAAGATAAATCTCAAACTCTTATCATGACTAGTACTAAAAATTAGTGTAGGTCAAATTGTTCCACAAAATAAATCCTGATAATTAAATTAGCTAAAATACCAAGTCTAAAAAAATACATCTATAAATATAATAAATAAATAATATTAAAATAGTATTGTTATTATTTAAATATAATAATAATATTTATTATTTCGTGTTTATTATTTTTTAATATTTACAACAACATATAGAATTTTATGTGGAATATATAATTTTTACATTGAAACATAAATTAAAATAAATAATATTTTCCTATAATTTTAATAAAAATTTAATAAATTATTATAATTATATAAAGTTTTACTTATATTTTATATGTTTTCATTTATATTCTATTTTATATTAAGTTATATAAGAATCTAGTTAGAATTTCAAAATAATATTTTCTTATAAAAAAAATACCATTATAATAATAATTAGTGTATAGGTCAAGTCCGATTAGTAGAACCAGTTGAGGATGGGTCTCCTCAGCAAGGCGACCCAAGATCAAACCTCACGGGGGGTGGTTGTGCTCTGTGCTAGGGGGAGGATACATGCTAGAAAATCCATTCGTGTGGCCTAGGTAGGGTGCAACCTTCGGGTGACTTTGACGGCTTAGATTCCCCCAGGCCGCGGCTCCTCAAACCACAAGTCAAGGCTAAAGGATAAGAGACAACTTGACAAAGAAAAAATAGTTAATGTATTTAGGTAAAAATTTAAAGATAGTAAATATAAAATTTGTATCTTAGGTTAATTCTTTTTCTCTATCATAATGAAATAGTTTCATTGTATTTCTACATCCATTATTATTTAAGAATTGTATGTTTATATGAATTTGAGTCATTTACAAGTGTTCTGGAAATTTTTGTTAGAAGAAAATATACATAGATATAAATGTTTTTGTAAAACCAATAATGTTTTAATTTTGTAATATATATATATATCTAATTGAAATTTCTTGTATCTCTTTCACTTAAAGATGAATATTTTTTTAATCGGTAATACCATATAAATATAATTTTAAGTGCATGTATAATTTTTTAAGATGTTTTTTTTTTTTTGTAATTTTCTAACTCGATCAAAATATAAATATAATATATATATAATATATATAAAGTCATGTTAGCACATTCATTATATATATTATACATATTATAAAAAAATCTATATATAGAAAAAATACAAATTATTATATTTAGTATTTTTTAATTCATTTTTATATCACTTATCTTTTTAATTATAAAAAAATAATTAAAAAAATATATGCAATTACATTTTTTAAAAGTGATATAATACAAGGAAATAAGAAAGTGAACATATTTGGATATATAATTTTTTTTTAATTGAAAATCACTAAAATAAAAAATAAATTGAGATTGCTTAATTAATATCTTAAAAAACTTATCGTACTAGTGTCCTCAAATTTATAAAATTATTAATTTTAAATGAGAAAATTAGTGAAACACTTGCTTTTTTGTTTAAAGTAGTATAACACTTTTTTATTTTTGTTTTTGCAAATCTGAGTTATTTTATTGTTATTGATTGCTTCTCTAAATGTTCAAATTTGACTATCATTGAAAATTAATAAAATAGTAATAAATTAATTAATAAAAATAAGAATTAGAAATAAAATAAATAGATAATTAATAAATTAGTGGATAATTAGTCACTAATTAGGATTAGTCGTTATCTCACTACTTATTAATTCTCTAGTTCAAGCTATCGACTATGTCCTATGATGAACAAAGTAGTGGTTTGAAACACGTCAAAGAAAAATTTTTGATTATATTTCTCTAGAAAATTAATTTTTTTATAATAATATATAAATAAATACAAATATAAAAATATAAATAGTATTATTAATATGAATAATAAATAGGTTTTTTTTCAAATAAAAATAAAATAGAAATGAATAGAAGAGAAATGAATTTAATAATATAGTATATACATATATATAATATATAAGTTATATATATATATAAGAGAGAGAGAGAAGAGAGAAGAGAGACAAGAGAGAGAGAGATATCACGTTGTTGATTCTAAACTAATTTATCTAAATTGTACCAAAAAACATAGACAATCTACCTTTACAAATGGAAGGAAGGGAAGGAATTTCCCCCACTTCGTGTCTACTAGAAATAATAATTATATTTTTTATTCCATGGAGAAACTTAATATCTCTGATAATGTATTGTAAAAAAGATTTAAATATTATTCTTTTTATCTATATATGCTTGTTGATTATATTTTTTAATTATATACACATAAATTTTACCAAAGTAAGCAATCGATTGTTTCTAAGTAGCGAGGAAAACTAATATCTGCACCCTATTTTGTAAAACAATTTGAGATCTAGGATTTATACCTTAAACATGAATAAGCATTTAATATAACATATAAAACTATTACACTCAATCAAAACACAAAGGTGGATGTAAAATAAAAGGAATTTAGAGAGTATTATTTTGAAAGTGATTTCAAACCTTTCAAGGTGTATGAAAATGAATTAATGTGAATCTCAACGTCTAGAAACTAACTATTTTTGTAACCTTTTTAAAAAATGTTATGGTAAGTCAAAGGGAGACATTACAAGTTAGTAGTTTTTATATCCACATTGGAATATAGCTCTACCATGCTCACTACCATCATTTATAGCAAATTGAATTAGAAAGGAGAGATTTCTATGCTTTTGAGAAAAGTCATCCTTTCATGATGCATGGTGGTATAGCTAACTAAATTAGAAAGGAGAGATTTCTATAGTTTTGAGAAAAGTCATCCTTTCATGATGCATGGTGGATCAAGCCCATTGAATGTCCTAGAGGGTCCATGTTAAAGGAATTTGTAAACTCACAAAACAATATTCATTGAGCTACTATTTTATTGATTCCTGTATAATTTTGACAGCTTCGATGGTGAATGCAATGACGTCTATAATTAAGTCTATCTTACAACCAGAGTATCTCAAATCTATAAAATAGGCTCTCTCTTTTATATAGAGGGTTAAATGATTTAGTAGATGAAACAATTTTTCAATATAGACATATAAAAGTATAAAATATGGTACGTCCTCTACTATTTGTATAGAGATTTATTGATAGTATCTACTATTACAATAAGGAAAATTTATAATAGTTTATCTAGGTATAAAATAAAATAAAAAGTAAAATTTTAATAATCATATTCATATTTTTATGTCGGATAGTTTCTTCATTTTAACATTTAAAGAACATGGATGTGGGTGAATTCTTACCAAATTAAAACATAGATAGTCGAATAATTGTGTTCCCTAGATGTCAAATCAACAGGGAAGAATTGACAAACTGATCTCTCCATTACAATGGTTGTTTAAATAGTGATGGAATGGCTTTCATATAAACCCCCAATTCCTATAAACCCATGATTTCACATTCCATGAAGTGTGGGATATATTTAATGGAAAAAAAAAAAAATTCCAACAATTATAGGTTAATAGAAAAATATAATAAAGTGAAAATAAATTCGACGCATAGAAACAACTCCATATAGCTGGCATTACCATAAAAATAGGGTGAAATATATCTCGATACTTTCCTTTACCATAAAAATAGGGTTGCTGGGGGAGTTTAGTTTGAATTTTACTAGAAAAAAAAAACAAATTCGAATAATTTTGGGTTAATAGAAAAATATAATAGAGTGAAAATAAATACCACGAGGAGAAAGAAATCCAAATAATTGGTATTGCAATAAAAATGGGGTGAAATATATCTTGAAACTATCCATTACCATAAAAATAGGGAGAATGGGAGAATGTAGTTTGAATTTTTTAAGGCAAAATAAATTTTTGAACTCTCTCCATCAAATTCCCATGACTAATGGCTTGCAACTATTTTCTTAAAATAAATATTAGGAGACTCATATTCAAGCACCTATTTGTAAAAAGATAGCCCAACAAAAATAAATAATACCCTAATTTCGCACATGGGTGAAATTTCTCCCCTAAAACTTTCTATGCCTACATTGTAGGAAACAATCCTAGTTCTAAACCAAGTAACAAGGTTAGTGGTTATAGAGGATCCAACAACCAAGGTGTGGTTCACAATGACAAGACTTCCATATCAAAAGAAATCATATAGACAAGACCATTATTCTAAGAAAAATCCTTTACAAAACTTAACATCTCAAGTTGAGCAATCAATAAACTAGAATGGGTTTTTTCATCAACCATTTTTACCAATATCAAACCCATTCATTCAATATCACTGACACACACCACTTGTTGGCTTATTGGGGCCTAACCCAGGTTCAGAGTTAATTTAACCAAACAAATCCCGGTACTACTGGCCCTTTCGGTAATAGTTCGTGGAGCGTAGACTGAGGTCTCACCTGAAGTAGTATGGGAGGATTCTAGAACCAGGTTTCCACACATTGGAGATGTCTGATGAGTTCAAGTGATTCATGGTTTGACCCTGCACACAGGTTGTTTCGTGGACTTTCCCGTACCTCGCAGCCTCATATATTGCCTTCACACAGCCCTACCAAGGGGTTGAACGTCGTGCTTTGCGTTATTACCTGAGACCTACTGGTATTCCAACGTTAGTTAATTAGCTTTGCCTACTTGAGTGCTTTAAGTATACTTAGCAATATAAACCATTCATACATGTGCGTGCAGTAAATAAACAATTTATTTGCAAATTATGCCAGTCATTCATTAACCCAAGAATGATTATAACAAAACTTCTCTTTATTAATTCCTTCCTCGGTTACACTCAGCTGCGGACTATTAGGCCTATGCGCACTCAGCTGCAGAGCCTTCTCCTACTCTACGACCCAAAGACACCCTTCAACTTGTGACTCAATCACCTAGACTTGTTTCTACTTCTTCCTTTAGCTACACTTAGAGCCTCACTATATTTATACAATCACATGGTCCGTGGACCATGGGTAGGTCTATCCAGCCCACATTACATTACAACACTAGGGTGGACAAACCTGTGACTCTATCATACTTTCCCACCCCGTACCCACAATTCACTGAGCTTTACAACAATATTCGGTCAAAACTTGGGCTTTGAGCCCCAAAACATGCTTGAGGGGATTCCATGCCCAACAGACCCCCAACACAAACATTGTGACTCGCCCTCGAGTTACTCTGTTGGCATAGCTATCTTTGTACGAAGTCCCTAGAACTATTCTCGAACTATGCAGAGGTCAGTAATGCACTAAGCTATTTCCTACTGGATCTACTGCATACGTTGTTCCGAGACCTCTGTGTCGAGAGTGCTTCTCTGCATCAATGTGTGCATCCCCTGTATATGTGTGAGCTTGCCTTCGATGTCTGTCGTGATGGTGAAGGCCTTGTCCATACAAGGTTGGACGCACGCTTTTAGGACTACTTCCTTATGTCATGTCACGTCCACCTGCTCCTTAAGTTCTTTAGCCCACTGCATCCATGCAAGCCTCTGGGTGAGGACCACTGTCTGCGCAGTTCCTCAGACACTATCATATTGTTGTTGGAGTTCTTGCTCCTTTGTCTCTAAGCGTTGGATGTTGGGGTCCTCTTGCAGAGTTGTGAGGACCTCAAGTGATTCTTCCAACATGCTAGTGCAGTGTCACACTGCACCTCTGATATCCTCCAATCCCAATGTGATAACGCTAGCGCTTTATTCTTTGACTTTCGAGGGAGTGGATGGTTGTGCCTTTAACCGCAACTCGGTGATCTAAATATTCAGCTCCAGCTGAAACTTTGTCATTTCCTCCCTGGCCTCATGGACCCCTGCTGCTAACCTATGGATCTGTGCCTCCACTAGTATATCTACTGGAATGGATAGCTCTGGAATTCTTTGGCAAGCGTCGTTTATCACCTGTAGTAGATGTTGATTTTGCGACACCAATTTATCGCATTGCAAGCTTAGCTGTTCCATATTTAGTTTTTGCTCACTAAGGACTTGGAGTGCGTGACTCTCCCTAGCTTGAAGCTCTACAATTATCCCATCCTGCAACACATATATTGTCTCGCGTGGAAGGGCAGCTAGATTAGCACTGATACCTTTTAGCATGCTAACCGAAGGCCTGTTGGCCACATTTGATTTCACTAGCACCCCTTCCGGCAACACTATTGTGTTCATCATCTGCGTGCACAACATTTGCTCTGCTGCCGTGGATCCGATTGCAAGGTTGCTTGAAAGGGTACCAACCTAGGGGGGTGCGCATGTAATTCCTGTAACTGTGCTCTGAGCGCCCCTAACACAATTTGGTTCTCCTGCCTGAAATCTTAGAGAGCCTCATTGGTGACATCAAGCACTATCTCATCGATGTCATGCAGATCACCCTTGGTTAGGGTGATTGGGTCAATGGACAATTTTGAGGCCTTGACCTTCTTCCATGACCCTACCCGCTCTGCTAGGTGTTGGCACTTTAGTTGTGGTGACACGGTTCATGGGTCCGCACCTCCTTCTTCTATTTCTGCTTCCCCTGTTGCCTACCTCTAGGAAGGCATTGTTTGGCCCTCACCCACCTTTGCAGCTACTCCCTATGGTATTGCTGCTGTGGCGACCTTTTCCTGCTTGGCTACTCTCTATACCACGTCCTGCACTGGCCACACTTCTACTGCTATTTTTTCCTTCCTTCATTTTTTGGTGAACTGTGCAATGTGTAGCTTGGCCTCATCTTTCTTCTTTTGCACTGCCGACTTCTCGATTTCTATAATGTCTGGGGCATGCCATTATGGAAGCCATGCCTCCAAGACATTGAGAATGGTGTCATTAGTGGCTACAAAGGGTAGCTTTCTCCACTGTTTAGTGAGGTCCTTGTGTGCCCTAATATATATCTTATGCATGTCTGCCTTAAATTCTACAAAACTCTGCAAACTATTGTAAACCATGGTGACAACTATGGCTTACAGTTGATCCACTTTCTGAGGCTCATCTCCATGAGCACCTAGAAAATCTTGCTATCACGTATCCTTTTAGCATCCTTTGTGGCCCAGAGCTAAGCGTACTTTGCAACCTTCAATAAATCTATGTCGATTATGGGGAATTGACTATCCTCCGGTAATTCCCCAGCTACGAGCACTATGGATAGTAATAGCCATGCATACTAGAATGTTTTTCCTTGTTCTTGAGCTTCATAGAATTTCTCTAAAAATTCTATGAAGAGGAATTCAGACTAGTTAAACTGGACCCCCTCCACGCACTTCTTGGCCAGTGCGACCACCAGCGCAGGTACCTCATCTGTGCAGCACTTGCGCATAACTTTTCCTGTGAGGATTTGGGTTGCCACACGTATTGCTTTGTCCTTGATGCTAGAGATGGCATAGCCCCTCTTCTTCTTTTCCAGCTTGTACTTCTTCTTCATGGCCTCCACAATGGCCAAATCACTGCCCTTCCCTTCCGATATGGCCGCGAGGTCCTCTCCTTTGTATGGAAGCCAGTAGACGTGATGAATCAAGCATGCCATGAAGAGGATGGGCTCCTCCAACCATAAACACCCATCATGCACCAGGTAGAGCAGCTGCCTGATGAACAAAATTTTTATTAGGGCACGATGGAAATGCGACACCTAGAGTAAGTTCGGCAGCTTGGCCTTTTCTATTCTGTGCAACCACTTTTGCGACTCTAATGCTGTCACCTCCCCCATGGTGTTCTTCTTCTTGAGGTTTTCGGTCTCAAGGTGAGGGAACTTCTCGTGGTCAGGGAGTTCCCAATCTTTGAATTTCAGGCTTGGCACATGGCCCAGGTGCGTGCCTTCAAACATAATTCCATCTGGGAGGAGCAAGGTATGGAGTGAGCTCTTGGTCTCATCTGGGTCCTTGGGCACTTTGGCCTTCCCTTTTCATGGGGGGACATAGGTAGGCAGTTTTGTCACAAAGTGCATAGGCTGAGTATCCACCTCCATGCCTTCATCTTCTTCTTTTGTGATGGTAAGATCCTCATATCTTCTTCTTCTTTGTCTGTTTCTATAGTGATGGCTTTGCCATTCTCCTCCATTGATAGTTTGTTGCACAATGGGTTCTACAGGGACACATGTATGGGAGCCATTTCTTGTTTTTCCTTCTTGGGTCTTGGCATGTGCAGTGATTTCAGGATTTCTACCACAATCCTGGCACCTTTTGGAACATCCCCCATAGTTGGGGCCTGTGCAGCCTCCTCGACGGTCACTTCTTTTATCTCCATATCATCCTTAGTTGTCGCCATTGTATTTGTGTAGTAATCTATCACTCGTGAATTTACGGTCTTAATCAATGCTCAGCTCACAACAATCAGTATTCTGCTTAACTGCTCAATTAGCAAATGACCTAGTGTTGTTTGCTCGATAGCTCTATGTATTTTATAGCACTTTTGGAATTTGAATTCAACCGTTCCCCCCAAATTCGGTTCATTAATGCTCCCTTCGTGGCAAATTTTCCCAGATTTTTCCCATAATTTGCATCTTAAATGCATGCCACCCACTCCGTATGGCCTCAAGTCGAGCATCCCATTGTGAATAGTGACTTCAACGGTCACTTTCTGGCCAACCTATGTGGTAACACAACCCCCCGTGTGCGGTCGCGGACCTTGTGACTCTTTTCTTCTGCGTGCATCTCCAATATTGTGTAGCTCCCAGGCATAATATTTTATAGTCCCATGCTCCCTTCCAACTGCCTAGAGCACTAAGACTATCCTTTCCTCGTCTAGTCAGGTGGTCGCACCACCCGTGAAAAGTTTCATCTGATCATTCCTCATGTTGCCTAGAGAATCTCTACCTTTTACTATTATGGTGAGCATCACGTACTTTATTACTTGCAATACGCTACCCTAGTCATTTTGCTTAACAATATTTGGTCCAAGCCAAGGCATCAAACTGATCAATTTGCGGCAATAGGACTTAACCCTATCATCGTGATCGCACACACCCTGCCTTACCATTCAAGTATTTTTGCCAAGGAAATATTTCTTTATTTTGTCCTCCATCCTTTCAACTTCCACGTCCATCAAAGCACTTTTCTTCCTTAACCGTACCCTTTCTTCTTCAAGTGTGTGGAGTCTAAGGTTTCCCTATTGAATTTCTTCCTCAAGTCCCATGCGTTGTGTTTCTTACAGATGTGTGATCCCTTCTTTCTGGGCTTCACGAACCCTCGTATCTACTGGTACTACTATGCGTGGAGTAGGCTTTGCATGCTCCATAGGGATTACAACATTCACTTCATACTTCAGCTTTGGAAGTGCCCGCATGGTCAGGGTTTTACACATGGTCCTATAAGCCTAGAGAACCATTGGTACCACAGGTCCCAGTTAGTTTGTTTCACATGGTGGACTGTGTTTAGTGCTTCGCATATTTTGTCAAAAGATCTTGCATGAATATGCTTCTGCGTGCTTGGTCTTATCATACTTCCTGGTCCCAATCGGAGGGGTCATTTACACCATTTTCTTTCCCACTCCTGCTTGTCAATCGTGTTTCCTACTGCGAGCATGGTGTGCATTCGTACAGGTTGCGCACCATATGCTTGTACCCATCTGGAAAGCTGGGCATGCGGGTTGTTTCGTCTATCATACTCGACTTTCTTCTGCATCTGAGGCTTTCCAAACCGCATGTGCATAATCCTTCTACATTCATGCCAGTCTTCAAAACTTCTTTGATATGTACCCCACCATCTTGCGGGCATAGTGCGTCGTACCCATTTCAGAGCATCAAAATGTTGTTGGTCAAATACTTCTCTTGCAAATTTGTTCAGGAAATCTTACACCTTGCTTAACATGTCATACATAGGAATATCTCTTACCTCTATTGCCACATAGCTTAGTAACCTTTTCATCATGTTACGGTTAAGCGTGGTTACCTTGTGTAACCGGTTCTACCATTGTTCTATTTCCTCATCCAAATCTTAGGTGTAGGAGATTTCACGCTCCCACGAGAGTCTGTTATCTATTGTTGGATTCACCCAGTCCTGCTCCCATGTGGTTATCTTGTAGATACAATCTAGATCGTCATCACTATTGTAGTTGCGCATTGGCTTTGTGTAGCGCAATCCTTCCGCAGGGTATAACCACTACATGTGTTACAAAATTATATATTACGGAGCAATGGAACACATAAAATATTGTAGAAATATAAACACAGAAAACGCATAAAACAAGAGAGACACAAATATACGTGGTTCACCCAGTTTGAGCTATGTCCACCCCGAACAGCCAGTCCTTCCCTTCTATTATCCAGTAAAATGAAGAGACACAACCTACAGTAGATCCATTGTAATATCCTCTGTTTTCTCTCATAGGCTCACCTCTCTGATTCTCTCTTAGAGAATACACATCTATTACACAGCATCAAATACAATGCCCTCATACAAAGAGAAGGGTTGCCTTCTAGGGAAAAAAACCCTAAACTAAACATGCGTTCTACCATCAGATCATCTACCTAATGAACAGCCTAGATTGACTAGAAATTACTATACTTTTACAAGGCAATTTTACATCTATTTTTAGCTTCGGGGGCATTGCTCCCGAAACCCCCGCCGGGGGACCACTGTTCCCAGGACCCCCCATCCAGGGCGGATCGGCCCCCCTGAACCCGACAAGTCCCCCCACACCCCCTCGTATGGAGGGGTGTACAAACTTCCTGGGGTATACATCTAGCTGAAACAAAGACCTCTGAACAATCATGCTCCACACCAAACAATCTCCCACTTGGAGAATGATTGTAGCAACTCCAGCACTACTTCATTTGCTGGACAATGACTCCTCTTTGGACCTGTTTGTTTCTCATCTTCATCGTCATCCTTCAAGACCAATTGAAACTGAGCATATTCTCAGTTTCTCCCTGGTTACAACTTTTGTCAGCATATCTGTAAGATTCTGGCTAGTGTGTATCTTTTCCAGCTTTAACTCTCCATCTTCCAACATTGATCATATGAAATGGTACTTGAGTTGTATGTGTTTTCCTAGAACGAAATGCTGAGTTCTTTGCAACATGAATGGCACTTTGACTATCATTGTATAACGTTCCCATATCGTGCTCCTTACCCAATTCACCCATAAACCTTTGTAACTAAATCATTTCTTTACTAGCCTTTATAGCAACAACATACTTTGCTTCTGTTGTTGAAAGTGCAACAACACTTTTGATCTTTGAAACCCAATTGATAGTTGTTCCACCTATAGTAAATACATATCCTATAGTGCTCCTCCTGTTATCTCTGTCACTTGCCATGTCTGCATCAACATATCCCTATAGAGAAATGTTTGAACCACCAAAGCATAATGCTTGATTTGTGGTACCTTTCAAATATCTGAGAATTCATTTCACTGCCATCCAATGTTCCTTCTTGGACTGTTCATGTACCTGCTTACAACTTCCACTGCATGTGCAATATCAGGCCTTGTACAGACCATTGCATACATTAAGCTTCGAAGTGCTGATGCATATGGAACTTTTGAGATATAATCCATGTCTTCTTGGGTCTTTGGGCACATTTCCTTACTAAGTTTGAAATGGCTAGCAAAAGGTGTATTAACTGGTTTTTCATTGTGCATATTAAATCTTTTCAACACCTTTTGTATGTACTCATTCTAAGACAATGTTAATTTGCGATTTTTTCCTATCTCTAGTTATTCTCATACTAAGGATTTGCTTTGCAACTCCCAAATCCTTCATTGCAAATGAATTGGCCAATTTTCTTTTGAGCACATTTATTTCCTGCATGTTAGACCTTGCAACAAGCATGTCATCTACATACAATAACAATATAATATAGCTGCCCTCATTTTTCTTTTTCAGATAAACACAATGATCAGAGTGACATCTCGTATAACCTTGTTCAGACATAAACTTGTCAAATTTTAGATACCACTGCCTTGGAGCCTGTTTTAAGCCAGATAAGCTCTTCTTCAAAATGCACACTAGTTTCTCCTTCCCTTTTACCTCATATCCTTGTGATTGTTGCATATATATATCTCTTCCTCCAAATCCCCATGGAGAAAGGTTGTCTTTACATCTAACTGCTCAAGATGCAAAACTTCAACTGCTACTAGACTTCAAATAGTTCTGAATGAAGTCATTTTTACAACAAGAGAAAATATTTCATCAAAATCAATACCTTTCTTCTGTGCAAACCCCTTCACCACAAGTCTAGCTCTGTACCTTTATTTTCCTCCATCTTCTTCCTTCAGCCTGTAAACCCATTTATTCTTCAATGTAGTTTTTCCTGCAGGCAACTTTACTAAGTCCCAAGTCTGTTTATGCATTAAGGAGTCCATCTCTTCTTCCATGGCTACCTCCCACTTCTTCCTGCTTTCAACCTACATTGCTTCTTCATAACATTCGGGTTCACCAGAATTAGTCAACAATAAATAATATAATCAAGGAGAGTATCGTTCAGGGGGTATACTTATCTTGGTAGATCTCCTAACACCACTTTCAGGTGTTTGGGGTGCCTATCACTATTGTGGTGGTTGTTTTTGTTGTGGTTGTTGATTATTATTATTTTTAGGCACCTTTACTTTTTCAGTGATTTCATCAAGAACTGCGTAATCCTTATTTTCTTTTTCCTATTTCATTTACTACAACTGATTCTTATACAAGACCTTTTCATTGAATATTACATCTTTTCTCCTAATGATTTTGTGATTTTCATAATCATATAAATCATAACCAAAATCATTAACACCATATCCAATAAAGGTACATTCCTTTGACTTTACCTCAAGGTTTGTTCTATTTTCTTTATTAATATGGACAGAGGCCTCACAACCAAAAGGCTTTAAAAAAGAGTAGTATACCTTTTTATCTATCCATGCTTCCTTTGGAACACCACCATCCAAGGAACTCGAAGGCCCTCTGTTTATTAGATAAATATCAGTATCTACAGCATCTACCCAAAATTGTAAAGGAAATCCTGCATGCAATCTCATGAACCTTGCACTCTCCATGATTGCTTTGTTCATCGTTTCTGACAAACCAATTTCTTGTGGTGTTCTTGGAACTGTCTTCTCTCTGTGAATTCCATGCTCTGAACAGTACCTATCAAACTCTTTGATGCAATATTCACTTCCATTGTCTGATCTGAGACACTTCAATTTCTTGCATGTCTCAATCTCAACCAAAGCTTTCCATTATTTGAAAGTATCAAATACATTAGATTTATTCTTAATACAATAAATCCAATTTTTTCTCGTTGCAACATCAATAAAATTAACATAATAATAAGAGCCACCGAGAAATGATACCTAAGCAGGTCCCCATACATCTATATGCACAAGCTCTAATTTTTCGCTCTTCTTTTCTTTCCCAACTCTGAGAAATCTGACTCTCTTCTGTTTTCCATAAATGCAATTCTCACAAAAATCCAAATCAACATTATTCAAACCCGGCAACGAATTCCTTCAGTGAAGAATCTTCATCCCCTTTTCGCTCATGTATCCAAGCCTATGATGTCATAATGCTGCATCTGCTCCCTTGGAAGTTAAAGCATTAACAACGTTAGAAATACCATTGCATAAATACAATGTACCAACCTTTTCACCTTTTTCTATTACCAGGGCTCCTTTGGTGACCTTCCAAGATTTATCTGTGAAAAGCTTCACCACCTAATTGCCCTGATGAAATCAGATTTTTCTTCAGATTTAGAACATGGATTACCTCCTTTAGGAGCCATTGGTTTCCATTCTGTTGTTTTACAAGAACCTTACCCATTCCAACAATTTTACAAGGTTTATCATCACCCAAATGCACTTGTCCAAAATCTCCTTGAACATAGTCATGAAAATATTTCTTATCAGGTGTGGCATGGAATGAAGCCCCTGAATCTACCACCTAGGATTTAGTAATATTTTCGAAAGAAAGAACCAAAGCTTCTTGTAACACCTCACCTGTCACTTTTTATTCATGATTGTTTTATTGTTGTGCATCTCCTTCTTTTCCCTTCCAAGATCTACAGTCTTTCTTTAGGTGTCCTTTCTTTCCACATTTCCAGCACACTATCCCCAATTTGGAATTGGATCTGCCTTTCCTTGATTTACTATGATATCCTAAGCTCTTTCCTCTTTCCATTTTTCTTCCCCTAGACTCTGCACTCAAAGCATTAGCTAATGTCTCACCGGAGCTTTTATGTCACATTTCCTCGCTAAGGATAGCACTGACAACATCATCAAACTTTAAAGTACTAGATCTAGAAACAGAGTTACTAATGGCCATTACTAAACCATTCCAACTTTTTGGCAATGAGCACAAGAATAGCAGAGCTCTAACTTCATCATCAAAGTTTACCCCTATAGAACATAACTGACTTGCAATAGTATTAAAATCATTTAAACGGTCTGCAACAGATCCACCTTCCGACATCTTCATATTAAATAATTGTTTCATAAGAAATACCTTGTTTGAGGCCGAGGGTTTTTCATATAGTTTCTCCAATGCCTTAATCAAACCCTTTGTCATTGTTTCCTTTGAAATGTTGAAGGTGACCGACACTGCGAGGCACAACCGTATTGTTCCATGTGCCTTTCTATTGAGAAGGATACATTCTTCATCTGCCGTACCCATCAGCATCTTTATTTTTCCACCCAATGGTAGGTACAAATCTTTCTAACAAAAATAATCTTCCATCTACATCTTCCACAATGAGAAGTTTTGACCGTTCAATTTCTTGACCCTAAACTTACCATCTTCCACCATTGCTCCCACTTGAACAAGGAACCCTTCCCTCCTGCAAGTTTATCAGCCAAATAGACCTTCGGCTTTGATACCAGTTGTTAGAAAATTATATATGACAAAGCAATGGAATGCATAAAATATTACAGAAATATAAACACAAAAAACGCATTAAACAAGAGAGACACAGATATACGTGGTTCACCCAGTTTGGGCTACGTCCACCCCAAACAGCTAGTCCTTCCTTTCTATTATCCAACAAAATGAAGAGACACAACCTACAGTAGATCCGCTGTAATATCCTCTATTTTCTCTCACAGTCTCACCTCTCTGCTTCTCACTCAGAGAATACACATCTATTACACAGCCTCAAATACAACGCACTCATACAAAGAGAGGGCTTGCCTTCTAGGGAAAAAAACCCTAAACTAAACATAAGTTCTAACGTGAGATCATTGGCCTAATGAACGACCTAGATTGACTAGATATTACTATACTTTTACAATGTAATTTTACATCTGCTTTTAGCTTCAGGGGCGCTACCCCCGAAATCCCCGCCGGGGGACCACTAGCCCCCGGACCCCCTAGCCAGGGGGATCAGCCCCCTCGAACCCCCGCAGGGGGGGTAAGTACCCCCTGTAGCCCCCCGCTTGGAGGGGTGTACAAACTTCATGAGGTATACATCTGGCTGAAACGAAGACCTTTGAACAATCATGCTTCACACCCAACAACATGCAGTGACCTTTTCTCGAAGATCATCTTCCACTTCTTTAGATTTATCACTCCATTCATGTCAGTGGCTCAATATATTCAAAGTAGCATAGGATAGAGATTTATATCATCAACAATCTCTATCACTTCGAAATCTGCAAGAATGGTCACACCTTCGATATCTACCATTATTCCCTACAATCTTTCCATAGGTAGGATCTTTTGCTGGTTCGCCATTCACAATTGAGTAGGAGACCATTGTAGCGCAGGCCTGTCGATGTGCTCCCATGTCTGCTTTGGAAGGAACTTTGCATCCGATCCTAGATCCAAAATCACTTGATCCATTTCATATTCCTCGATCTACACAATCAATCTCATCTCTCTTCCTATTCGCATTGTGTGCTTCTTGAACTTCGGGACTATGCGCAGCTCTCCTAGCATGGTTCCAACACATCTAGTGATGAGTTCTTGCAACCCCTTCATAGCTTTGCTATCATGCAGCAGCTTCATGCATGTCTCCCAAAATGTAGTGAGAATTGATGGGTCCATTTCCAATTCTAGTTTGTCTTTAGTTCCTGAAATGGAGGAATCTTCGAAGCTCTTATTAACTCCCATGAATGTCTCCTTAGCATGCTCTAAATCAAATTTTGGTTCCTTTGTTGGAGCCTTGTGAACCAATACACTCTCCTTGTGTTGCTTTCCTTCATCAACTCCTATCGTGATACCACTTCGGAGCACAATATTTACATTCGAGTCTTCCTCGCGCAGCTCAAACCTCATCATTTGTGGGTTCTGAGTCAGGGGAGGTTGGAGTGCTCCTTTATCGTGCAACCTCACTATCAGCATGGGATAGTCCTATGTCTCATGATAAAACTAGGTACAATATAAGCATTATGATCTCGTTGGATTTTTACAATCGCGGGCATAATGCCTCGGTCCTTCGCAATTATAACATATTAGTTGTCTATGACCTCTTCCTAGTCCCATTCCACCTCGACCTCGTCTGCACCCTTGAAATCTAGAGTGCACCATCCCTGCATTTTGATCAAGGGCCCTTGTTTTGATTTGAACTCTGTAGGTAAGAGTATGATCCATCATCATTTCATAACTTGTGTAGGTGTGCTCATTGTGGCCTACTGACTTGCAGACATTACAGAACAACTACTGGGAATTCTGCGTATACTTCTATAATAGATGGCAGTTATGTGTAGCATGCTTCCCTCCTATCTGACAAATCACACACCATAATGCAGGCGCCGCACTCGGTCCTGCTTGTGCCTCTAGTCTCAGTGGAATTGGTCCTCCTCTCGCCAAGTAATTCGCGAAGACTAGACAATGGTCCTTGTCATGTCCCTGGCCTTTGCACTTTATGCACCATACCTCCTCGTGCACTTCTAGGCAGGTCGTCCTGTCTTGTTTAAAACTCTACATCTCAAGGCACAAGTTTTTCAACTACGCATGGATTTTTTGAACTCCTAGGTTAGGATCTTGTATCGAGGTCTCATGTAGTCTCATCACGATCTCCTAGGCCTCAGCCTGAGTGGTTAGCTTCTGCTATGACAACGTGTTCCTTAGATGTGGTGTTACAAACCATGCACAGTGTTTCCCATCTGTCAAGGTCATATTGGCTTCATGAATTGTACACTTCAGTCTCTAATCCAGCTCCCAGGGGGTCTCGCCTGGAAGCATCGCAATTTCCTTCAATCCAATGATCTATTGTGTCTCTGATTTTGGCCTCCTAAATTCCTTGTTTAGCGCAACTTGGATATTCGTGATCCCTACATTCAGATTTTCATTGGAATGATTAATGTACCAAGTTAGTGCATGATTTTGCAAAGTGCTAACCAATGTTGCTTTCTTTATATTTTCATCCATGACTCCTTGCACTTCCCATACAACCCTTACCACAAACCAAAACTCATCTAGATATTCATTCCCTACTCCTTTGAACGCTATCAACTTTATCGCGCTTGCCATATTGAACTATGGTGGTGGCGAAGGTGGTGTGGGTGAAGACGGGGGTGAAGATGGTGAAACTAGCAGTGGTGTACATGGAAGTGGTATGCATAGAATTCATTTCTTTATTAAATTGATCACACTTCTTGGTGAAACCTTCGCGAGCTCTTCCTTGCTTTCTCGTGGAGGTGAAATCAAGGGGTTAGTTTCTAGTTTTGTGCTACCTTTGTTTTTGTAGATCCTCCCACTCCACGTAGCCCCAAACATAAATTTATTTGCATAACCTTATTTTCACACAATACCATCTTAATCTAAGTGTTCAAATATTTAACGTACTTACCTCGCGGTCCTTTGAGGAATCATCATTCCGCCTCGTTATAGCTGACTGAAGTATCTACCATGAACTTGGTGATAAATCCTCCTATAATTTGATCAAGCTAGTGATCCACAACACGTGCGATCTTATATTCTGATGCTTCCAGTCTGCACACCAACTCTATAGTCCACACAAGAGGTTTGTCAAGCCTACACCTTCCTTGACTGTTTGCTAGCTTCGCAATCCACTCATACAACTCAGAGGGGAAGGATGTAAAGAAAATTTCGTGGATTTCTATATATAAGTAGCAATATAACCACTCTTCATTTGATAATCATGGATTCCTGTTTTCCTGTGCCGCAAACTCATGACTCTTTCTATCCAACCACTCTTCAATTCCTTTATTTTTCAGATTCCAGTCATACGACATCATACATCTCTATGTAGATCACAGTCCCAACAACGGAACCATTTGTTGGCTTATTGGGCACTGACCCAGGTTTAGAGTTAATTTAGCCAATTAGATCATGGTACTACTGGCCCTTTCGGCAATAGTTCATGGAGCACAGACTAAGGTCTCACCTGAAGTAATATGGGATGGTGATAAAACCAGGTTTCCACACCCTGGAGATGTTTGATGAGTTCAAGTGGTTTGTGGTTTGACCCTGTGCGTAGGTTGCTTTGTGCACTTTCTCGTAACTCGCAGCCTGATATACTGCCTTCACGCAGCCCAACCCAAGGGTTGAATGTCACACTCTATGTTATTACCCGAGACCTTACTGGTATTCCAACATTAGTTAATTAGCTTTGCCTACTTGAGTGCTTTAAGTATACTTAGCAATATAAACCATTCATATAGGTGTGTGCAGTAAATAAACAATATATTTTCAAATTATATCAATCATTCATTAGCCCAAGAGCAGATACAGAGAATTATAACAAAACTTCTCTTTATTAATTCCTTCCTTAGTTACAGACTCGACTTCGCCCTCTGCACTTAGCTGTAGGGTTTTGTGCACTCAAATGTGGACTATTAGGCCTTTGTGCACTCAGCCGCAGAGCCTTCTCCTACTCTACGACCCAAAGACACCCTTCAACTTGTGACTCAATCACCTAGACTTGTTTCTAATTCTTCCTTCTACTACACTTAGAGCCTCACTCTATTTATACAATCCCATGGTCCACGAACCATGGGTAGGTCTATCCAGCCGACATTACATTACAACACTAGGGTGGATAACCCTGTGACTCTATTATACTTTCGTGCCCCGTGCCCACAATTCGCGGATCTTTATAACAAGATTCGGTCAAAACTTGGTCTATGAGCCCCAAAACATGCCTTGGGGGGATTCCATGCCCAACAGCACTCTAATATCTTAATATAACTTATTCCAATAGATGATATAAAATTCATCCTTTGCTAGAGATGAAAATCACCCACATAACTTCTTGTTAAAATTCCCATCGTATTGTGGGTTTTGTTATGTCAAAGGATTGGGAAATACAAGGACAAGGGAAATATCTAATAGGAGATATCCTCTAAGAATGTGTGATGGGCCTCATCCTTGAGTAATAATATGGGCCTTAATTGGCCTTAATTCACCTCCTAGCTTAGTCAAACTAACTATTCTCACAACTTATTGCATACTTTTGATTATATTTTGCTTATGAGATGAGTTAGAGTTGGATATTTTTCTATGTGGTCTAATGTGCATGTAATGCAGGAATAAAAGATAAAAGCAAGGGAAATGCAGGGATTAGTGAGTGCCAGTATTGTAGCAAGGATGCTACAACTCCTGGGCTACCAACTTTACTTTTATCAACCTGGTAGTTTGTAACAAACTTGGAAGCATCGGTGCTATATGCACAAGTATTAGTTCTCATTCCAGGTTGTCACTTGGTCAGCCAGTGCGAGATCACTAGGAGCTCAAGCCAACTTCTATAGATTTTATAAGAAGCTCTATGTGTGATGAAAGGAAAGAAATATTACTCTATAGATGCTATTCTAACTGAAAGGAGAAAGACTGGAATGTAAAGCAAAACCTAGTAAACCCTAATTAACAAGCTAATTCTACTTTTGCCAAAAACACTATGAAAACCATGAAAGAAATTCCATTACCTACTCAAGGAAGTAAACAACATCTAACCATGCTATTTCTAGAAGTAAATAATAAAAAAACATATTTTTGAATTTTTATGTGTTTTTATGTGAATTTAACATGCATCTAATTTATTGTGTGTGAGTGTGGCAACAAACAGGTGGTGTTAGAGGGCTGTTTTGGAGCTTGGGAGGATGTAGGTTGATTTGGATGGGTCCTAGGTGGTCCTAGGTAGCCTTCTGGAGGTTTTTCCCACACTCAACCTTCAAAAGAAAGCCTACGGGAAGAGCTATAGGAGGACACAGGAAAACTACAGGAGGAAAATAGGGAAACTACAGGAGGCCTATAGGAGGAGGCCGAGAGAAATTTTCGTTGTTTTGAGGGCATGAGAGTGGGTGGAAAAGGTGGATGAAGGTTGGAATGAGGTGTTAGGGAACCTAAGGTCTACCACGAATCACCAAGAGAGAGAAATATGATTGGGTTTGCTCAAGGAGAGAGGAAGAAGTTCTATGAAAAATGAAGGAAACTAGGGTAGAATTGAGGTGAGGTTTGGGAGACCTATAGGGCATGGATCAGATGGAGGGTGTGATTGCTGGTAAGCTAGCCTACTGTTGGAAGAGATCTGCTGTATAGAAACTAACAGCCAACCAGGAAAATCAAGCAACCAATGAAATGAGTGCATCCTAGGAAAAACAGAGTTTTGCATTAAAATGGCCTAAACTATGATGTATAGAAGGAAATGCTAGGAAATGATATAAGGAAGGAAAGCATGCAAAAGGAATATTGTAAATCAGGAAGTGAATATGATAAAGATGATCTAAGGCAAAGCAAAACTAGACTATCAACCTACTAGAGAGCTGCAAACACTATAAGTCCTAGGAATGAGGAAAATCTGTGTTTTTGGGGCAGCACGAGAGTCTTTGCCTCAAATCATGGTCCCAGAGGAAGGAAAAGAGGCCAAGGCACTATTTCTAGCCTTTTGGATCTTCTCTAATCACTGGTTAACCTGCTACAGAAAGCACAAATGGAAGAAAGCTACGAAATCATCAAAAGCAACCTATTCTTAACCATAATAGAAATACATCTAACAGCAAAGTAATCTACAAACTAAAGTAAATCATACAAATACAAGTAAAGAGAAGTTTGGTTGTTTGAATTGGGCCCTAACCCAAGAGCTTCAACCCTCTGAGGTAACTCAGTGCTAGCTCAAAATGGATTCCCTCTTCATTATCAAAAAATAGCAAGATTACATAAAACTGTGATAAAATAGTAAGCTCAAAATTTGAGCAGAGTCTACACAAGAAAAAAAAATTTGACCCTAGTGAGGCCGTAGGCCTCTCTACTTATACATTTGAAGCTACCAATAGCTTCCTTAAAATCAGAGGCGCTTGGCTCCCAAAACTTGAGATAACTATCAATCATCTTCCACTTGTTGGTTGCCTTCTAGTGCATGATTCAGTTGCATGTACTCCGATCTGAATGAAGGGGAATTTGAAGTGAGGAGAAATAAATGAGGGGGATTCCGTCCGATAATTCCTCTCATCTATCTACTTTGAGTTATTGCTGCAGTTTGACCACTAGATCCTTGACTTTGACCTCGAAATCCATCCATAATCTGCGTTAAATACATGTTAGACCACATGGCATAATAACTAACTCAACTCACCCTATAAGCATAAATATAATCAGAAAATCATACAATAAGCTAAGAGAATGGTTGATTTGACTAGTTTAGGAGGTAAAATGAGCCCATAAGATTACCCATTTATGAGGCTCATCATCACCCCACTACTGAAGGTCTTTCTCATTCTCTGAGAAACCTAGTCTATCTCTTGGTCTTTCATGGCCCTGGTGGCCTCCCTAGCATTTCAGGCTTCTAACGTGGTCTGCTCAAGTTCTCCATAAACTCCTGCCTTTATATCTATGTCCTTCCACTGCTCCTTCTCTTCTTCTTCTCTTCTATCTTCCAGCATGCCTAATATGAGTGGAGGACTTAGTTTGAGGCCAATCCAATTAACCTTTAGCCTTTGCATGGAGCGCTTATACATTGGCACTCTTTTCATTGCCTCCTTCAGCCTCATGGGGGAATGGTATTATCTGATTTGCAAGCTCTGGGGTAGGGTGTTCCATCTTCTCATGCATGCATGCACATAGTCATCCCCAAGTAGCCTAAGCATATCTTCAAAATGTGCAATGGCTTGTTCCTGATTGGCTAGATATTTAGGGGAAATCTTAGGGTCATTGGCAAGCAGGTTGTGTGCACTGATGACTGCCATAGGATCTGATGGCTCAACTCTTATCATCAATGGTTCATTTTGCTATTTTATTAACAATCTTTTCATTTCTACTACCCTCAATTCTTCATGGTTCATCCATGATGCCATAGCCATTAATTGCAGATCCCCTAGCTTGGCATTGGGGTCCAACACATTCAGGTCTATGAGGGCCATGTTATGTAGATATAACTCTGCCATCATTACTTTGTCCTCATAAGTGCTTTGGCCACACAAATCCATGAACTGCCTGTAGCCTCAGAAAGGCATTATGCCTCTTTGTGCCAAAGTCTTTATTTGGAATTGAAGCCATTGATCCTTCAGATAGAGGCCATAATATTTGGCTAGTGTTCTGCATTGTAATGCTACTATGGATAAGCTGGTCATGTATGCCAAATGAGTCTCTTTCTCCTGCAGTTGCCTCCTAGTAATTCATTCTCATTCTCAAGGTGGCTTCTCTGTCTCTGAGAGCACTCAATTCCCTACCCATTTCCTTGAGTTTGTTTTCCATGTGGCCAATATCCTCAACTCCTTTGGACTTGGCTATCTGCATCCATCTACGCATTCTCACTCTCTCTTTTTCCAAATTGAAAAACAATGGAATTGCAAATTTCTATGGGATTATCTTGCCTCCCTCAAGTAGTCTGTAATAGGAGTCAAGATTAGGTTGGGGGTCAGGTTCTTGTAGCTCTTATGCTTCCTGTTTCACCTCTGGATGTCCTCCTATATTTTCTTCAAGTTTTTTTGTCTCCTATAGTTTGGACAATGTCTCCTATAGGACTGTCTTAACCTCTTATAGGTCTAGTTTGGGGTCTTGTAGAATTTCCTTTCCCTTCCATGTAGAAGATCTTGTAGTCCTCCTTTCATAGGTTATGGGTGTCTTGGAAGGAGATTCTTTCACCTTTGTAGATGGTCAATCTTCAATGTTAATGGGAGTCTTTGATGAGGGCTGAGGTTTCCCTGTTTTAATTCTGGTACTCTTCCTTGCCCTGAAATACATGGAGGTTTTTATCTTCCTCTTATGCTTCTACTTGACTGGTGTAATGAGGGCAATGAGGGCATTTGCTGCTTCTTTTTGCAAAGTTTCAGACGACTCTTCTCTTTGCTCTGCCCTCTCAGCCTCCTTTTCTCCCTCTTCTGTCTCTTTTTCCTCCTCCTGCTCTGTCTCTTTTTCTACCTCCTATTCTATCTCTTCAACTCTCGCTTCCTCTATTTATTTTCTTTCCTCCTTCCTCTCTTGCTCTGTTACATCACTAGTGGCTTCATCTTCTCCTCCTTGTTGTTCTCCCTCCTAACTGACAGCAGGACTGACATCATAGGTTAATGCCTTGATGTTTTCCTTAGTTGTTATATTTCTAAAAACTTCCCATGCTATAGCGATTGTAAGGGTATGGATGGATTCTTCTACTAGGATCTTGATTAGGCCATGGTGACCTAGCTACTGTGAATTTTCTTCTTGTACCTTAGTGCTGGAATCAATGAGGGACTGAAGGAGAAAGTAAGGGATACTGAGCTTTTGATGTGTTGGGGTATCCATCCCTGTTGGCCCTCAGTTTTGGTTTATTTTTGCTTAAGGAAAATTACTTAATCCTTATATTTTCCATCCATTTTCCATCACATCCATCTCATTTTGATGTATTTTATGCATATTCAGGTGTTTAATTTTAATTGTGCAATTTCTAGAAGTTTTTATGAGAATTGAGTTTCAAGTGCAATTTTGGACAGAATCAGAAATTCCCGTAATAGCTATGTGGATGACATGTTTGCAGGACACTTGGGCTCGATATGGATGCATGAATGGAAATATTGGGAACTAGGACTGAGCTAATTTCACTTGGTTTGGTCAAAATAATCTTTATTAGGCTCGGTCAAGGCTGGTCAAACATGACTAGTCACCCAGAAAATCCCTAGGAAATAGGGCAATTTTTGAGATTTTATGGGATTGACCTTATTTCTTGGGATGGATTGGATGAGTTCGACTTAGATATGTGGATATGAGTAGATATTATTTTTAGAGAGATTATAGATTATTTTGTTTCACAAAACATCTATTTAAAGCCAAGACTTTCATGGCTTATGTATGTAACTTTTGTGTAATTTTATGCTGAGACACTTTGAAGTTTGAAGCTAATTTGAAGAACTTTTTCTACTGCTAATTTTTTGTTCAATAGTGTGGATGTGTGACTAAAGTTTCAGCTTCTTATATCAACCTTCAAGTGTGAAAAGTAAGGGTGGAGGGCCCCCACGCCAAGCTAAGTATACTTCTTTGTTAGACTAGTTTAATTTTCCATAATTTGGTTATCTTAGAACTTGTTTATGTGCTTTGCTTCAGATTGGTTTATAGTTGATGTGTGATGATTTATTTTATTGAATCTTAGCTTTTTCATCACTTTAGTAAGATTTAATAGCAAGGTGTTCAAGTTGAACACTCCCTCTGTTAAATTGGTGGATTGAAACTAGGTTTTTCCTTGCTTACATGCAAGCAGGTTTTCTTATGTATTTTCAGTGTTCAATTGATAGCATTATGGTGAATGAATTATGATGGGAAATACCAAAGGTATCCTAAGTTAAGAGCCTCCCTTCATTGATGATTTATCCATCTTAAGCTATTGAGAGTTCATGGTTTCTAATTTATATTCATCAAGTAATAATTGAGGAAGAATTGGACCTCTTAAGTTAAGAGCCATTTCAGCTTTCCTTCATTGCAAGGTGAATTGGAATTGTTAGCTTAGGCTATATTTGTAATATGCACTTTAGTTTTTGAAAACTTGTCTTTAAAGTTTGAGTATATCTGATATCCATATATAGTGGACTTGTCTCCAAGTTTTACAAACCTGAATTGATAATTAAATACTTGTGTTAATTTATGTTAATAAATTAGCCCAACATTTTGGCATTGTTGCCGGGGAGGCAATTATCAGCATAGTCAAATAGAAGATAAACAAAAACACTAAAAATTTATTTAGTATACCTTTCTCTTAGTTATGTTTCTTTATCCCTAGAAATAGAGATCCTAAAAGTAGATTCCCAAAACAAAACCCCCAATAACAAAAAAATAAAAATAAAAAAGTAAAATAACTACAAAATCCATTTTCAACAAGAAGATATAAAAAATGATGTTAAAGAATAGGTTACAACACTACTCCATTTTTCAACATTATTTCTCATCAAATCTTTATGATCAAATAAATTTTCATATCCAAAATTTCATTAAAGTATCTTTTTCAAATTCGGATATGAGTTTACTTATGATATTGTTACGAAAATGGATGCATTGGAAATTCTCTTATATTTGAGAGAATGAATTATTTTTCTAAAATAGAATACGATAGAATAGAATAAATAAATAAGTCGAATGAATTCACAATAAGGCTTTCATCATAAATTTGTTTCAAACTATCATGAATATTTCTTCAAATCATTATTCAATATTCATTTGAAAGGACTACATGGCAAAATGCATTAAGAACAATCCTACTTTGGCTAACCACATAGGATCATTTTGAATCATTTTTTTTTACATATCTCTTGAAATATAGTCATTTTGAAATTTTCAATTTATATCACAAATAAAAATGTGATCAAAATCAAAACTAGGTCTCAAGTGAAATGTTGAGGACAGAGTTAGTATAGCCTATATTTGAGGTGTCTAATGGAAAATTTTTTATCTAACATTCATAGGGCAGATAGCCCTTGGAATCTAGTTTCCAAATTAATTTGAATCACTTCAATCAGGTATCATATGAAAACGTTATTCTTGAAATACTTACTGCTTGTCGAAAAATATGCATGGTGACAATTCTAGGTCTTGATTGTTCATTGCCATATTTGACATATCAAATCATCTTCTTTTAAAAACTTGCTTATATGGGAGATATATATTCAAGTCTAGTTTAAGAAAAAATTTGAACCATCCCATTTGAAGGTGAAATGAAAAAATTTATGCCACATTCATTGATTGCATGTCTTCAAAGAAGTATAGTAAAACTCTACCTCCTAGGTCTGTTTATCACCAATTTTGTGATATCAAGCCTAAGAATTTTTAAATATTGTTTCTCTTGGCAATACAAAAATGAATCTAATTTAATTTCCAAGTGGAATCACATTGATCGGATCTTTATCGAAGAAGTTACACTTCAAATAGTCACTGTTGGTCTAGTTAAAAATTAGCAAGTAGCTCTATTAAACATGGCACTCCTTATAATTTTTACCATATTATTTTAAACCATTTTGAAAATCTGTTTATACCAGATGTAGCCATATGAATTCCCTTCAACTTGGATTTGTAATCACTCTAATTTGATATAAAACGAATATTTTGTAAACAAAATACCGCTACGAGGTCCAGGCTGGCCACCATTCCTCAAGGGGTAAATAAATGCATTTTGTTTGTATATTATCTTTGGATTTGTTTTCTAAGCAATGCTTGTAATGATTTACATGTTTATTGGAAGAAGATAGATTGTACACCTCTCTTCCTCCATCATCTAATGTTGTATTGCAGGCAAGTGCTATGTTTTTGCAGATCATAGGAAGAATGAAGGAGTGAACTCCATGGATGAAGTAATTTTCAAAGTCAAATTCATATTCCAGAATATGAATACAAATGCTCAAGTCAAAGCAAAGTGAAAATTCACCTGATGTTGATTTCATTTAATGAAACTCAAACTCTTGAAGCTTGCTCTTAGATGTTGACCAACGACATCAACAAACCCTACAACATGATAGAGATCGAGGCAAAAAGACATGAAGCTAATCATCAGAAGAAGCAGTCAAGTTTTGTACCATGTCAAGTCACATAAATCTCCAAATAAGCCTTTCATAAACCATATTTTTCATGATTTCATCCATCATCCATACCATATGTTAAGCTCTACGATCATGCACGTTGAAGTCCAAACTTATTATCTATCCATTTACTACTAAATCATGAGTTCAATATAACCTATTTTCATAATTTTTTCATACTTCCCTACTCCATTACACCCCACCTCCATCCAGAAAAGGAAAAAAATTAAAAAAATTAGAAAAAGGTCAAAAATAATAAAGGAGTTTGGTTGTGAAAATCCACGAAAATGGCACAATACAAACTCGAATTCATATAGGAAAATCAACTTGTTTGGCCAATATGAATTCTCTATTTTCTTTTACCATTTCTTTAGTTTGAGTTTGCAGGAATCATCCTCCAGAATAAACAAGACTTGGGGACAAGTCTTCCCATCAACAAGGGGGGGAAGGTTCGCAAAAAGAAACTTAGTTGTGCAACTGAATTGATGACGGAACTTGTATTATTGGCAGTTGGGACCTGAAATATTCTTGAAATCAATTGCAGAGGGACCTGAACGACATTGACAATCAATGGACCAGAATCGATGAAGGATTCTAGAACAGAAGGCAGAAATAAATTGTATATTTCAATCTATCTAAGACATTTGATCATAGGACATCATCCAATATTGTCAGGGAAGTACAAGTATTGTGAGTACAAAATTTTGCTCTTGCAAATTTGAATTTTTAGAAATTTTTAGAGCTTGTTAAAATTAAGTTAATACCTGAATGCATATTTTATATTCATTACATTACCCTCATCCTATACCCATTATCTTATACCTAATCCTACGTACATCCTACATTTATATTGTACATTTATCCTAGACCTAATCCTACATTTATATTCTACATTCCATTCATATATTTCATATTCCATAGCTTTAAATATTCCATAACCCTTATGTTCTACATTCCCTTCATATATTTCATATTCACTTCATAACTTTAATCACCCTAAGTATTTTTCCATAAAGCAAAAAGGATCAAAGTGAGGATTTAATAAGTCAAAACCTACACAACCATATAAAACATTAATATGATGGAGTTAATTTTAAACATGACCTAAGATGGTCATTTTAAAATTAAAGAGATATATTGCAATAGATATGGAATAGGTGCATTATGAGAAATAATCAAATCAACCAAATCGAAATGATTTATGTATTGAACCTATCATGGCGCATAAAAAAAGTAATACTATTGGCAATGTGATAATACGATGGTGTGAGGTTATCATGGAAAATGCAATATGATGGTAATATGATGGGTGCAAAGGTTATCATAATCCTCCCACAGTGGTAATACAATGCAAACCCAATGAAATGGGAAATGAATGAATAAACCGGCGAAGGTGGAAGACACGATAATGATTAATGCAATCAACAAAGCAATGCATATATGACAATCAAGGTTAAGTCATAGTAGTGTGACTTGATATGCAGGACATCCACGAATGGATTGGAGGATGGCTACAAATGAATCAAATGTAAGCCAAGGTATATAAGCTGAGCTAAAATCATAATAAAAAAATTTCAATTGAAATGCAGAAATAATGAACCATATTATCGACAACAGGGTTGAAATAATATCGATTCAGTATGCAATTTGATGGCATATGCATGACATTCGGTCAAAGGACAACAACCAAATAGAAAAACGGTCAAAAGCATTTTTAAAACAATAGAGAAAAGCCTGTGCGTTTAACAAGTGAGAGCTTCGCCATTTTTGAAATAACAGACCTCAGAACCTTGAATTTTCTTTTCCATCATAGCCGTTTGAGGCTCAGGAAATATGGTAGATGTCATTGGCAAGCAGTTGAGAGAAGCAAAATGTTTTGACAGCGGAGATAAGGGTAGAAATAGCATGCTAAGTCTGTGGAGAGATAAGTAGGATAAATCAATGGAGATAATTCTAGTGGGTTGGCTAGAATATCGTGGGAAATTTCAGGTAAGATGAGATTTGATTTGCTTCTATTTTGAAGGGGATCGTAGAGGTAAAGTTGGGATCCTGGTCACCGAACTTTTTTATTAAAGACTACCTGTCATTTAATGACTTTTTCTCTATTTTTGCCACCAGTCAACAAGCTGAGGCATTCAAAACGCAAATTGAATGAGATAAGGGTAATATGGAGCGCAGCTAAGAGGTCCACGAGTCAAGTATTCACAATCCTTCTACAAGCAGCCAGGTATACTCAGAAAAATCGTCATGACTTCAGTTAGACAAAGGTTTATAAATTCAAGTTCAAATGTACAAACAGTGAGTTAATGAAACTATGGTATAGCTATAGATAAACGTTTTTTGCATCTTCCATGAAGAGTCTGTTAATAAATATTGGTTGCATGAACTGAGGACTTTGAATAGGATTGATACACGTAGCCTATGTGAAAGAAATCGTCAACTACACCTGTGAGGCAGTTTGATTATTATTCAAATCTTAGTTCGATGCATAAAAAATGGACATTAAAAAATAGAGTATTAAGTTTGAGTTTAAGCATTTGGGTCTATATTGCGGGCATTTGATTACACCAATAGTGCAAGGGTTTATACAACCATTGAAAAATGAGAAAAGAAGTTTCTTTATGATGATTATATAACTGAAATAGCGTTGTAAACTGACCATTAAACAATGAAGGGTCACAATTATATACAGTGCTGAAGATTAGTTATTGAATCTTGGCTTGCGTGGTGAATTATACAAGGAGCAGAAGAACAATATCTTGAGATTAAATTAAGAAAAACAAAATTATGATATGATTATTTTGTTTTCTTATGTATTTCTATTTCAAAGCAGAGCTCAGTTTTTTTTTTACAGAGGTGTTTGTTTCTTTTCTAAAAAGGGTAATGATTTAAAATAAAAATAAAAAGCAGCGACTTATTGTTGCAACGAGACAGAAATTAAATAAGATTGCAATTCAATTATTTTTAAAGAGCATCAAAAAGAAGTAAGCAGGATACTGAAGAAGCATTTGAAGAGAGAAATTGATTTCAAATTTGATGATCATGAAATTTTATTCAGTCCCGAAAATGCATTTCGATTTTGAGAAGGCCACTATTTTTCGTTGTTTTTTCTGAGCAAAAGAAAATGCAATTTGAAAAACGGAAACATGGGTTTCTTCGGAATGAGCCTAATTAGGCTCTTATCGGGCAGTTTTCTCAAATTCATTTCTATTTGGGATATTTTTATGGTTCTTTTGACCCTTATTTTTCAGATTGCGTGGGTAAAACAATGGCTAAATTGAAAGTGAATACCTAGTCATAGAAAAACTAGCTTCTTTAAGTGAGATGTAAGGGTAATGATTTAAAATAAAAATAAAAAGCAGCGACTTATTGTTGCAACGAGACAGAAATTAAATAAGATTGCAATTCAATTATTTTTAAAGAGCATCAAAAAGAAGTAAGCAGGATACTGAAGAAGCATTTGAAGAGAGAAATTGATTTCAAATTTGATGATCATGAAATTTTATTCAGTCCCGAAAATGCATTTCGATTTTGAGAAGGCCACTATTTTTCGTTGTTTTTTCTGAGCAAAAGAAAATGCAATTTGAAAAACGGAAACATGGGTTTCTTCGGAATGAGCCTAATTAGGCTCTTATCGGGCAGTTTTCTCAAATTCATTTCTATTTGGGATATTTTTATGGTTCTTTTGACCCTTATTTTTCAGATTGCGTGGGTAAAACAATGGCTAAATTGAAAGTGAATACCTAGTCATAGAAAAACTAGCTTCTTTAAGTGAGATGTAAGGGCAACTAGATATTGGTTCCTTTAAGTAAAGTTGTTGATATTGCTAATTTGAGAGGGACATGAATCCTGTGTCAAAATGTATTGCAAAATTCAAGTTTTATTTGTTGTCTTCTCTGAAGCTGCTCATCCAGAATGATTTATTGGTGTTTTATCATCAAAGGAGGAATAGTGTAAAGTTTTTGTATTTGTATGTTGATGGTGAAACCTCATCACACATCAGAGACATTATTGTTCCCATCACTCCAGAATACATAGCCCAAGCCATAATTTTTCCACTGATAGGTGAAGAATATTACAAAGAACAACACTTCAAAGAGAAATGACGAAATGATGAAAAACATAGGGAAGAAAAGGAGAAAAAGTAAAGAATGTCATCTACAAAAAAAGGAGAAGAAGTACATGAAGGCATAGATATCCTTTTACATGTAACTCAAGAGAAAGCATCATCTTCACGGGTCAGAGCCATAGGTACATCAGCAGGCCAATCAGCATATAGAAGAAAAAGGTCAAAAGTAAGAAACAAGCATGAGGACATGCTTGAAGATCAGCAAGGGGGAGATGTTGGCCCTCAGTTTTGGTTTATTTTTGCTTAAGGAAAATTAATTAATCCTTATATTTTCTATTCATTTTCCATCACATCCATCTCATTTTGATGTATTTTATGCATATTCATGTGTTTAATTTTAATTTTGCAATTTCTAGAAGTTTTTATGAAAAATGAGTTTCAAGTGCAATTTTGGATAGAATCAGAAATTCCCGTAATAGCTATGTGGATGACATGTTTGAAGGACACTTGGGCTCGATCTGGATGCATGAATGGAAAGCTTGGGAACTAGGACTGAACTAATTCCACTTGTTCGGTCAAAATAAGCTTTATTAGGCCCGGTCAAGGCTGGTCAAACATGACTAGTCACCCAAAAAATCCCTAGGAAATAGGGCAGTTTCTGAGATTTTCTGAGATTGACCTTATTTCTTCGGATGGATTGGATGAGTTCGACTTAGATAGATGGATATGAGTAGATATGATTGTTAGAAATATTATAGATCAATTTGTTTCACAAAACCTATATTTAAAGCCAAGACTTTGATGGCTTATGTATGTAACTTTTGTATAATTTTATGTTGAGACACTTTGGAGTTTGAAGCTAATTTGAAGAACCTGTTCTACTCATTTTTTTGTTGTTCAATAGTGTGGATGTGTGACTAAAGTTTCAGCTTCTAATATCAACCTTCAAGTGTGCAAAGCAAGGGTGGAGGGCCCCCATTCCAAGCTAAGTATACTTCTTTGTTAGACTAGTTTAATTTTCCATAATTTGGTTATCTTAGATCTTGTTTATGTGCTTTGCTTTAGATTGGTTTATGGTTGATGTGTGATGATTTATTTTATTGAATATTAGTTTGTTCATCACTTTAGTAAGATGGAATAACAAGGAGTTCAAGTTGAACACTACTTCTGTTAAATTGGTGGATTGAAACTATGTTTTTCCTTGATTACATGCAAGCAATTTTTCTTATGTATTTTTAGTCTTCAATTGATAGCATTATGGTGGATGAATTATGATGGGAAATACCAAAGGTCTCTTAAGTTAAGAGCCTCCCTTAGTTGATGATTTCTCCATCTTAAACTATTGATAGTTCATGGTTTCTAATTTCTGTTCATCAAGTAATAATTGAGGAAGAGTTGGACCTCTTAAGTTAAGAGCCATTTCAGCTTTCCTTCATTGCAAGGTGAATTGGAATTGTTAGCGTAGGCTATATTTGTAATATGCACTTCTTTAGTTTTTGAAAATGTGTCTTTCAAGTTTGATTATATCTGATATCCATATATAATGGACTTGCCTACAAGTTTTACAAACCTGGATTGATAATTAAATACTTCTGTTAATTTATGTTAATAAATTAGCCCAACAATGCCATATCTCAATTCTTGGAGAATTTTGAATTGATATCCATAAACAATTTTGTACCTCACCTCATAAAAAATGTATTTGATCACTTGGTGGCTAACCTCATCCTAGGGATATGGTACACTAGCCCTCGTAATTTCATTTTTGTCTTCAACAGGGGTTTCATTATCTTGGAAAAATTTCCTCTTGGTAGCCTGGCCAATTATTTTCTCATCTTTACTCCAAGGCAGCCCAAGAGGAAGGGTAGTGACCCTACTAATGAATTTAGGGGTTATTTCAATGGAGAGGCCTCTAACTGTTACAGTAGCATGAGTTCTTGCATGAGGGACCAAAAAGAGAGCAAATTCATGGGCAATTTCATCATCAAATTCTCTAAACTGCTCAAAGAAATTCATCCAGTTTGCCCTTGTAAATATTTCCACCACTTGAGGATGTGCATGGAGTCTAGTGGAGTTAGTGGGCTCTTTTCTCATAAACCCCTCTGTCATACTTCCTATACTTCTTTTGAAAACTCAGATATGGAGGTGGAAACAAAGAATTTTCAGTGAAATAGAACAATAGAGGGGACTGTGTTTTTTTTTTTTTTTAACAATTATTTTTATGTATTTCTACCCTCTTAAAGACTCATCTTATCTTCAATTTGTGACCAAATATTTCACATTTTGATATTCAATAGAGGGAATTCATGAACCCTACCACTTCAGGTTGAAATTCATGCCAAAAATCACATTTCCTCCCTTAAAAATGACTCCCTACCCCTCCTGTAAAAGCCCGCTGTCCCTCTTGTAGATTTCCTGTAGGTGCTCCTATAGAAAACTTGTAGGGCTCTTGTAGAAGATGCCGAGAGAAAAATATGGAGGAAATCGATGGAGGATGGTGGATACAAGGCTGTGGGGGCATAAGAAGAGTATTGTGTGGCTCAGTTACGAGGAAAAACTGAAGAAAAGGTGGTGAGAATGTGCGGGGAGGAGTGCTCATTACCTTTTATGGATTTTTTCGGTTATGAGTGCTGAGCTGGCAAGGTGTACGTTGCCCAGATTAGGACCATTGGTCCCCACCGGTTTGGTCATCATGACCCCCCTTGTAATCATACCCTCATTACTACATCATAGTTAACTCTTCCTCCCACTACGTCTCCTTTGCATCTTTTGCTTGAGTTGACTGTGCACACATGTGGGTGATATCTCGGTTAAGTGGAGTCATCTAAATGAAGGTGGCCAAGTTAACTAAACACCTATCCCTCTTTCTATTTCAAGCATATCGTTGCCTTCATATGATTCCTAATTACACAAATGTAGATAGAGGAGTGACTTAGCTACTTACCTATAATCCAAGTGTATTTGCTGCCATTGACTGTGAGGTGTTGTGGCTTTCTCTGCTGCATGCTTTCATTTTCCCTCATGCATGTTTTCTCTGCTTGTTGATGTGTTGTTGTGTGTTTTTGTAGGTTCTTATTTTGCTGGACCTAAGCTGCATGTGCCTTTTCAACCTTCAGATGTGTTGTCCCTTGCTGTTGGTGCTGAACTTCTATGGGATTAGCTGCTACAGGAATTCCTACAGGAGCTCCTGTAGCTGCTTCTCCCCTTGAAACTTTAGCTATTTCCCCATGCCTGGAGTTTGACAATGATGCTAGAGGTGGAGATGAATGATGGATGGATAGTAGGTAAGCTTTAGGTAAAGTTAATGGTGCCTTTTCCTCCTTTTTTTTTTTCCAAAACTAAAAAACTGTTTTCTGTGTTTTTTCTTGGAAAGGAAAAAAAATAATTATGCTTGGATTGTCATCTAGGATTGGAAATGATAGCAAGGAGGTTTGAATATGGTAAGAGGGATTATAGGTCCCTCATGAAGCTTTTCTTGTCCCTCAAACTGCCTCCTGTAGACACTTTTGGCTCTTTATAATTCCTACAGGAGTCTCCTGTAGAAAACACAATTTTGGAAGAAGAGGTATAATGGGGTGAAAGAGATGCAAAAAATGATGGAGGAAGGTGTGAAGAAGATGAGATGGATGCTGGTATTAATGTCAGGGTCCCCTTGGCACCTTCTTCTGCTCCTTGTAGTCCTCCTGCAAACCTACAATGCAATAAAAAATCATTTTTTCTTTCTCTTTTTTTTTTTGAAAACAGCTAGGGCACCTCAGAGATGTTTTCACCTTAATTGCTTGCCCTGGGCACCTCCAAGGGAGGTGTTCACCTGGGGATCTTATTATTTCCCACCCCTTTTTTTTTACATCACTAGGCCGCCTCAGGAGAGGTTTTCAACCCAATGATGGGACTCAAGCGCATCATGGAGGTTTTCACTTGAGTCCTTAATTTTTTCTCCTTTTTCTTCAGTGAGTGGGTGGTGTGGAAGCTAAGGCATGCTCCACTACCATCTTGTTTTATGCAAATCTTCAATAAACTCTCGCTTGCAGAGGGGTTTCTTGTATACTTTCAACCGATGTCCATTGACAAGCATGGGGATAGCTTCATCATCAATGGTTCTGATCATAACTGAACCATTGTCGTTGCATTTCTCCACAGTGTAGGGTCCCAGCCATCTTGTCCTCAGCTTGCCTTTGAAATCCTTGTATCTTGAATCATAGAGTAGTGCCCAATCTCCCTCTTGGAATTGCTTCTCCCTGATATTTCTGTCATGCCATATCTTTCTCTGAAGCTGAACTACCTTTGTACGGGGTAGGGCTTGTAATTTGTATTCATCCAATACATTGAGCTAAATTAATCTCTCCTTCTATGCATTGTTGAGATCTAGGTCCAGCTGAGCTACCATCCTTTGGGTATTGAATTCAAACTATATTGACATCAAATCCTTCTTCCCATAGACCAGTTCATAGGGCGTGAACCCGGTGGTTGTCTTCCATGTTGTGTTGTAGACCTAAGTGGCCTCAACTAATCTGTTTGCCCAGTCTTTTTTGCTACTGCTCACTACCTTGGTTAGGATCCCTTCCAATGCTCGGTTAGTGACCTCCACTTTCCCATTGGGTTGTGGATGGTATGGGGTGGAAGTCCTATGCTTGATCTTATGATGTGTGAGTAGGTCTTCAATCAGGTCGGAAGTGAACTGACTGCCTTGGTCAGTGACCAACTCTCTCGAATACCTGAACTTTTAGAATATGTTTTCCCTCAAAAACTCAGCTACATTTTCCTTTATCGCTGCTTTGATTCCTTTTGTCTCCACCCACTTTGTTAGGTAGTCGGTGCACATAATGATATAGTGCTTTTGCTTTGAAGGAGGGTTGATAGGCCCCATAAAGTCCATGCCCCACTTCTCAAATGGCTCAAAGGTCACTTGAGGTTGGATGGGCATTTCATCATTTGGAGTGGGTTTCCCCATCCTTTGACACCGATCACACTAGCTAGTGTATCTCCTCACATCCTGATGAAGAGTGGACCAATAGTAGCCTGCTTGCAATATCTTGAAGGTGGTTTCTTTTGTTTCAAAATGACCTGCACAAGGCCCGTCATGACAAGTCAGGAGTATTTCAAAGACTTCATCCTCCCTAACACATCTTCTCAAGCTCTAATCTGGGCCAAGTTTGAAGAGTTTGCCTCCAATCCAGGTGAAAAGGGTGCTTTTCCTTACTATCTTTCTCTTCTCTTTTGAGGATAGGTGTGGTGGGAACTGTGTTGAAACCAAGTAGTTTTCTATATTAGCAAACCATGGAGAGAGTACTGATAGAGAAAATAGGTGTTCATCTAGCATTTGGTGATCCACCATTCCTTCTGCACTTGTAGGAAAATTTACTCTAGACAAAAAGTCAGCAACAACATTCTCTTTACTAGGCTTATCAATAATGGTCAGATCAGACTGCTGCATTAAAATCAACCATATAATAATGTGATCATTCACATCTGGTTGGTTCATTAAATATCTAATTACAGCATGATCAGTGTGCACAAAGTTTTGATAGCCTATGATATAATGTCTGAATTTGTTTAAGGAATGCACGACAACTAGGAGTTCCTTCTCGATCACTGTATAGTTTAACTCTGCCTTTGACAAGTTTTTGCTTATAAAGTATATGGCATAAGGTAAATTTTCATCAATTTGTCCTAAGGCTACTCCTATTGCTTTGTTCGAGGCATCTATGTGAATGTGAAAGGGTAGGGCCTAGTTTGGGCCTCTGAGAATTGGGGCAGTCACTAGCTTGCTCTTCAAGGTATCTAGGGCTTATTGACAATTTTCCGACCATATGAACTCAACATCTTTGCCTAGGAGGCCAAACAAAGGAGAGGCTAACTTTCTGAAGTCTTAAATGAATCTCCTGTAATATCCAGCTAAGCCTAAGAAGCTTCTGATATCTCTCACCTTTTGAGGAGGTGGGACCCTTTGGATGATGGCAATTTTGTTGGTGTCCACCTACAGCCCTTGTTGAGATATTGCATGACCTAGCACGGTCCCTTCAGTCATAAAATATTCACATTTTTCCAAAGGGACAGGTTCATCTCAATACACTTATCTAGAACTTTTCCTAGGTTAGATAAAGCTTCATGAAAGCCAGAGCCATAAGGAGTAAAATCATCCATGTATATTTCTACTGCATCAAGAACCAGTTCAGAAAATATGCTCAATACCACTCTTTGGAAAGTGGCTAGAGAGTGGTCTTATCTTGGTCTTCCGAGCTGATTTGAATCTGATTGTACCCGCTAAACCCATCTAGGAAGGAGAAAAACTTTTTCCCTACTAGACCGTCTAACACTTGATCTATGAAAGGTAAAGGAAAATGGTTAGTTTTAGTGGCTTTGTTCAATTCCTGATAGTCGACACAGATTCTCCACTTACCATTTTTCTTTGGCACTAGCACCAAAGGAGAGACCCATTCACTATCAGAGATGGGATAGATGAGTCTTGCATCAAGCAATTTTTGCAGTTCTTCCTTAACAATAACTTTAAGTGCTGGCTTTATCCTCCTTTGATGCTACTTGACTGGCTTGCAAACTTCCTTGATGTATATATGACGAGTACAGATTGAAGGGTGCACTCTCTTCATCTCCTTATAACTCCAGACAAAGGCATCTATATGTTTTCTCATTATGCTTCATAGCTCCTTCTCCTAGGAAGTAGATAGGGATGGATAGATTTGCAATGTTCTTTCTGGGGTGAACTCGATATTTTTAACATGGAGAGAAGTGGGGTCGACCACACAGAGATCAGTTGAGGGGTTGTTTTGGGTTTCTCTTACTATGTCTTCTAATGGTGGTACACTGGGAGATGGATTCTGAATTAATTTTTCAATCATATCATCCTCATCTTGTGGTTTCCCCCCATGGGGATTTCTAATGTACAAAGTGGTGTAGAATAAAATTCATCCTCATCATCCTCATCCAACTAGAGAGGTAGATCATGTTCTAGCAAGGGTTGGGCAAGAGGATATAGGATTAACTACTTGGACATGTGCCCGTTCTTTATGGTCATGTTCCTAGCTTGGCAGCTGATGTAGGAATTGGCTCTAGTCAACCAAGGTCTTCCCAGAATGAGAGGATACCCAGTGAGCTTTGCCTTTGGCTAGAGAACTAAGAAATCAACAAGGTACTCCCAAGAATCAATGGAGACCATCACACTTCCACAATCCCCTCAGAGGTCACTGTGGAGTGGTTTGTTAGTTGGAGCACTGTCGTGGTCTTCCTCAAGGAGCCTTGGAGGTTAAGTTTGAGCATTGTGTCCTTTGCCATCACATTAATGCAGTTCCCAGATTAATCAAGGTATGTGGGACCATTGTGCCATTGATGTGGACATCAACTACTGGGCTTCCAGGGTTAAGATATTTTGGATAGATTATCTGCCCCAACATCAGGTCACACAGTTTTCCTATGACATTGATGGTTGGGGCATCTCTCTTGCGCCTTCCTGGATGCATAAAGCACTTCTCTTTGATCAACCTATTATAGATAGGCACATATTTTATGGCTTGGAGAAGTGGTATCTTCACACATAAATTTTTCAATTCTCCCAGGAGTTCAGTCTCTTCTGGGGTGGGCTATATTGTCATGGATAGTCTCTCGGGAAAGGGTGGATTTCCTTTAGGTTTTCTTTCCTCTTTATCTTCCTCAACCTCCCTGGGTGGAGACTGGCTATCTGGGAGAACTTTCCCAAATCGCAAGTTAATTTTTTGAATCTCCACAACATAAGTTGGGAATGATGGTTCCCCACTATACACTTACTAAGTCTGTCTGTTGTTCGGGTTCAGGTCTGGCTGGGCTGGCATTTGGGGTTGCCTTGGTGGAGCAGAAGGTAACGGTTGTGGTTAGGCAAGTGGTGGAGGCAAAAGAGTGGGAAGAGAGTTGTATTGGGGCCTCCACTCCTAATGAGATGCATTCCACTAAGGTTGTGGCTGAGCATAGGATTGAAATAAATGGGTGGCTAGTTGGGCATGATATTGAGATGTGAAGGACCAAGGAGGAGGCATGGACCAGGAAGGATGAGTAGGGGGGCCCCAAGAAGGTATGGAGATGACTTTGTTGGGGTTGTATAATGCCTGAGATGTCCCTTACATCCCCTACTGGTATGGTCTAGGTCCATGCGGCCTCCTATGGTTTATGTAATAGATCTATTCAGTGACTCCTTTAGCCCCTTGGTATACAACCTTACCTTCGGGCAAGGAAGGACACTTATCTATAGAATGATCTTCTTCACTGACTGAACAAACCTCTATAGAGTTCAATGAGCATTCATTCCTAGGATGCCTCTTGGTGCATCTAGGGCAATAAAAGGCCAAAGCCCTCTCTGCTTCCTCTTGTTTTCTTTTGATATGTAAGGTATCCATTTGCATGGCAAGATTCTATAGCATCTCACTCTTGAAGTCTTCTAGCATGTTTCCAATTTCAATTTTAATGGATGAATTGGAAGAAGAGGTACTGGCTATGGGTTGACTCCCCCTACCTTTCTTTCTGGCTACTCTAGAATGGTTTCTAAAAACAATCTTTATGTCCTCATAAGATAGGATAGTTGGTAGATGTCTCCCCCGACCAGTAGATGGAGGGTGTCTAAAAGGTCTTCCCGAATTCCCCTGAGCAGGACCAACTTCAAAGACTCAAGGTCAAGTGTACACACCTGGCCCTTTTGTGCCTAAGCTAGAATCTCTCTTCATAGTCTTCTAGGGACTCATCACATCCTATGGTCATTTGGAAGATTTCTCCTTTAGTATCTTTTTACCTACAATAGTCTCGATATTTGTTGTTAAAGGCCTGCTGCATCTGAGCCCAAGTTGTGATGCTATTCCCAGGTAATCCGACGAACCAGTGCAGTGCTGCATCCTTGAGAGTAGAAGGGAACAATTTCAACTTTTGTTCATCTTCTGCATAGTCATAAGTTCGACAGATGACAGCAAACTTGAACAAGAAGGTGTTAGGATCTTCTGTAGTTAGACCATGGAAGTGAGGTAGGGCTAAAGGACTTATATTCTTCATTTTGGTTCCCCCATTGGTCTCTCGAATGGGGAAGGTGCCCTTTATTCTCTCTCTGTTTCCCCTAGCATTTCTGTTTTCAACCATTGGCTCCAAAGGAATGTTTTCTTCTTCTTCTTCCCCTAAAGGTTAATCAAATATGTCTAGATGTTCACCTAAGGGTTCTTCTTGATTGTAGCCACCAAAGAAGAGAGAAGATTGGCGTGTGAAACAATGGGGGTGTTGGGAAAAAATTTTCCTAAGTTATCTCTACTCCTACGAGGCATGAAAGGAAATATTTTTGGTTGGTTTTTTATTTCGTTTTCCCCACACTGAAAGTACCTGTAGAAATTGAAATTGTGATTGAACAAAACAAATTGCAACTAGTTGAAACGAACTTGTTGAATGAAAATTTGCAGAATTGAAAAGGAAAGCAAGGAAATGCAAAACTGAAAGAAAAGAAATGACTAGTCTACTATTGCCGAAATAAACTATTAGTAGAATGTTGCAATAGGAAATAGAAGAAAGCAGTAATCACAAAATACTCTGATGCTTCCCCAGAAACAGTGCCAAAATGTGGTGAGCGCCAGTATTGCAACAAGAATGCTGCAGCTCCCGAGCTACCAATTTTAATTGTATCAACCCGGTAGTTCATAAAAAACTTGGAAGCGTCGATGCTATATGCACAAGTACTAGTTCTCACTGCAGGTTGTCACTTGGTTAGCCAGCTGAGATCACTAGGAGCTCAAGCCAAATTATATAGATTTCAGAAGAAGCTCTATGTGTGATGAAGGGAAATAAAGAATACTCTATAGATGTTATTCTAATTGAAAGGAGAAGATTGGAATGTAAAGAAGAACCTAGTAAACCCTAATTAACAAGCTAATTCTACTTTTTCCAAAAGCACTATGAAAACCATGAAAGAAATGCCATTACCTACTCAAGGAAGTAAATAAACAAAAAACGTACTTTTGGATTTTTATGTCAATTTAACATGCATCTAATTTATTGTGTGTGAGTGTGGCAATGAAGAAGTGGTGTTAGAAGGCAGTTTTGGAGCATGGGAGGATGTAGGATAGTGTGGATGGGTCCTAGGAGGTATTAGGTGGCCTTCTAGAGGCTTCCCCCACACCCGACCTTCAAAAGAAAGCCTACAAGAAAAACTACAGGAGGACACAGGAAAACTATAGGAGGAAAACAGGGAAACTACAGGAGGCCTAGAGGAGGAGGCCAAGAGCAATTTTCATTGTTTTGAGGGTGTGAGAGTCAGTGAAAAAGGTGGATGAAGGTTGGAATGAGGTGTTAGGGTGCCTAAGGTCTACCATGAATCACCAAGAGAGAGAAAGATTATTGGGTTTGCTCAAAGAGAGAGGAAGAAGTTCTATGAAAAATGAAGGAAACTAGGGCAAAATTGAGGTGAGGTTTGGGAGACCTATAGGGCATGGATCAGATGGAAGGTGTGATTGCTGGTTATTTGGCCTACTACTGGAAGAGATCTGCTGCATAGAAACTAACAGTCAACCAATAAAATCAAGCAACCAATGAAATGAGTGCATCCTAGGAAAAACAGAGTTTTGCATTTAAATGGCCTAAACTATGATGTATGGAAGGAAATGCTTGGAAATGTTGTAAGAAAGGAAAGCATGCAAAAGGACTATTGAAAATCATGAAGTGAACATGATAAAGAATATCTAAAGCAATGAAAAACTAGACTATCAACCTAATAGAGAGCTGCAAACACTAGAAGTCCTAGGAATGAGGAAAATCTGTGTTTTTGGGGCAACAAGAGAGTCTTTGCCTCAAATAATGGTCCCATAGGGAGGAAGAGAGGCCAAGGCATCGTTGCTAGCCTTTTGAATCTTCTCTGATCACTGCTTCACCTGCTACAGAGAGCACAAATGGAAGAAAGCTACTAAATCATCAAAAGAAACATATTCTTAACCATAAGAGAAATACATCTAACAACAAACTAATCTACAAACTGAAGTAAAGCATACAAATACAAGTAAATAGAAGCTTGGTTTCTTGTATTGTGCCCTAAACCAAGAGCTTCAGCCCTCTGACGTGACTCAGTGCTAGCTCAAAAAGGATTCCATCTTCATTATCAAAAAATAGCAAGATTACATAAAACTGTCATAAAATAGTAACCTTGAAATTTGATTAGAGTTTACATAAGAAAAAACAAATCGACCCTAGTGAGGCCCTAGGCCTCTCTACTTATACATCTGAAGCTACCAACAACTCCCTTAAAATCAGGGAGGCTTGGCTCCTAAAACTCGAGATAACTATCAATCATCTTCCACTTGCTCGGCTGCCTTCTAGTGCATGATTCGGCTGCTTGTACTCTAAGCTGAATGAAGGGGAATTCAAAGTGATGAGAAATAAATGAGGGGGATTCCCTCCTATAAGTCAACTCCTCTGTCTACTTCGAGTTATTTTTGTAGTTTGACCATTAGATCCTTGACATTGACCTCGAAATCCATCAATAATATGCATTAAATACATGTTAGACCACATGGCATAATAACTAAATCAACCCACCCTATAACCATAAATATAATCAGAAAATCATACAATAAGCTAAGAGAATAGTTGATTTGACTAGGTTAGGAGGTAAAATGAGCCCATATAATTACCCACTTATGAGGGGTATCAAGGATAAAAGGTAAAAGCAAGGAACTATGGTAAAAAGACCTTGGTAAAAACTCGAATGGGACAAGGGAGAGGAATTATAGGAGGTAAATCCTCCTCATTTACTTCCCCTCCATTAGAATATCCCTCCATCATATGAAAGTACAAACAACTAAGCAAGTGAAGGTGCAAATAGCCAAATCAAAAGTACTAGAAGGCAACCAAGCAAGTGAAGCTGTAAACAGCCAAATCAGGTGTACTAGAAGGCAGCCGAGCAAGTGAAAGTACAAGAAGCCTCCGTACTAGAAGGAATCAAAGCAAGTGAAGATGTGAATAACCACATTAGTTGTATTAGAAGGTATCCAAGCAACTGAAAGTACAAGAAGCCTCCCTACTAGAAGGCAATCGAGCTAGTGAAAGTGAAAGCACAAGTTTATCATTGAGTTGGGATATATGCCTCCTTAACTTGAAGGAATTCATTGGAGACTTCAGATGTATAAATAAAGAGGCTTAGGACCTCGGTTTTTTTAGTCAGTTGGTCACCAATAGTCAGTTAGCAAGAATTCAAATTTTTTTCTATGGAACTAGACCTCTAACAGTTCTTGATGTAATACCATTTTTTTATAATGAGCATGAGTTTTGTTCTAAGCCAGCACTGAATTAACTTAGAGGGCTAAAGCTCTTAGGTTAGGGCCCAACCCTAGCAGCCAAAGCTCCTCTTTATTGTATTGTTAAGTAGCATAGCTTTCTGTTCATATGTTGAAGTAGTTCATTTCCATTACAGTAGTAGCATATATGCATGGTTTGATTGTTGTTTTGTTCAAGTAGATGCATTTTCATTACAGTAGTTCAACATAGTGTTATGGCTTTCCTATTCATTCCTTCAAGTAGCTTCCTATTTTCTGTTTATTTCATCAAGTAGTGGAGTATCATTACAGTAGTGTAGAGTAGATTAGCTATTAATCAATCTGCTTCCATTTATGCTCTCATTCAACTAGTAGATTGGAAAGGAAAAGATCCACAAGATTGTTCACAGGTGTCTTGGCCTCACCTCCTCCCTCTAGGACCATGACGTGAGGAAGAAACCCTACAGCAACCCTAAAACCACATGGTTTTTGTTTTTACACAGAGTTTGTTGTTTAACAAAGTCATTTAGCTCATTGCATATCACTCTATTCCTTTAATGGTCATCTACTCCTTTGCTCTCTTCTCGTCATTTGATCTCCCTCACATCCCTGTCATTCCCCTTGAACATGAAAAGCTGAGCGGAAGTTGTTAATCCACGGTCAAATGGTTTTTAGATGTATATAGCCTCACATAGCGAAATTGACCAATGACTGCCCTTCGATCTCCCTTTCCAGATCCGATGGCTATCGCACACCTGCTCGGTCAAATCTCCACCATAGATCTGCCTTGCCAGATCTAATGGCCTTCACGTGATATCACGTGGATTTATGTCCGATTGTTATCTACTCAAGGGCAAGCAAAATGGGTGATTTCCCCATGCTACTTGTCGGTCAAGGAGGCTAATCACGTGAAATTTGAGGAAACGTCTTACATTTTTAAGGGCACGTGAAATACTTCTCACCGCCCTCTAAACCCGCTCCCCCATTTCCGCACATTCCTTTAAGTTCTCCCATCTCCATCATCGATATGTCTCCTGATTTGATGGCCATCACATCACCCAATCACTTTATCGCCTTCAATTCCCAACATCGATCTGCCTCGTCTGATCCGATGGCTGTTGCGTCACCCAATCACCAACTAGCTTGGCCAATCTCCGCCATCCATCTGCCAATTGATTCCACTTGTACATCTCTTGATTTCACCTACACGACATAATCTCAATCATCCATCCTATTAGTGAACCTTATTTGCCCATCTACCTACGTACCCTCCTACAAATTGATCTTAGCCATTCAATTGCCTTTCACCCACCTGATCCCATGGTTCTTAGGAACTACCGCTCCCTCACGTCCTCCTTTAACCAATTTTGATATCCAACCATTTTTCAGCTTACGCACAGACTTAGCTTAGTTTCATTTGCTTGCACCTTAGGATAATTTTATGCTCTTTTACTTCTGCAACTTAGATTGTTAGTATTAGATTAGTGTTGTTTAGCAATTCTGCTTAGTCTAGCTGTTTCCATGGTTAATTAGGTTATGATGCGATTTAGGATTGCATGTTGTTTTCTTCATTTCTACAGTAGAGTAGCTCTCCCTTAGAATAGATTTGCTCCCCTTCCATCAAGATAAAGATTCTTCTAACCTATAGAAGTCTGGCTTGGAACCCCTGGCGTCTCTTACCAGTTAAGCAGTGACAATAGGCAATACCTTCACTTCTACTTGTGTATATAGCACAATCACCTCCAATTTTGCATGAACCTCGGGTTGATAAGTAAAGCTGGTAGCCCTGGGAGTTGCAGCATCCTTGTTGCAATACTTAGGCTCATCACTTTTTGGCATTGTTGTCAGGGAGGTGTCAAAGTAGGAGTGATTACTGCTCCTTCTTCTATTTCTAGTCTCTAACTTTCTTTTCTTCTACTTCTAGTCTTCAATTTTCTTCCATTAGTTTATTTCTACAAAAGTAATCTAGTTTCTTTCTTTCATTTTTTATTTATTTGCTTTCCTTTCCATTCTACAAGTTAAATCTAGTTTCCTTTCCATTCTACAAGTAGAATTTCAATTCAGTAAGCAGTTTTCTTTCTTCCAGTAGTCTTTCATTCAAAAATTTCAATTCAACAAGTAGTTTCCTTTTGTTAGTAGTCTTTCATTCAGTTAAGCAATTTCATTATCCGGGTAGTTTCCATTATGTTAGTAGTTTTTCATTTAATCAACAATTTCCCTTCTGCAGAATAATTTCCAGCTTTAAAGAAAATCTTACAAAAAAAACCAAAAGCATTTCCTTTCATGCCTCGAAGGAATAGGGATAATTCAGGAAAATTCTTGCCAAATACCCCCACTGCATCCAGTAGTCAACCTTCTCTCTTCTTCAGTGATTGTGAATTGGAAGAAACTTTAGGTCAGCAACTTGAAATATTTGAAGAACCTATAAGGGAAGAAGAAGAGGAAGAACCTATTGCTACTGAACCAATGGGTGAAGAACCAAGATGACAGAGGAAATAGAGAGAGATTTGAGAGTGCCTTCCCCATTACGGAAACCAATGGGGACATTAAAATGAAGAATATAAGTCCCTCTTCTCTACCTCATTCCCATGGCTTGACCACAGAGGACCCTGACACTTTCCTATTTGATTTTGTTGCTATATACCAAGCCTATGACTATATAGAGGATGAGAAAAAGTTGAAACTACTTCCATCTACCCTCAAGGATGCAACATTTCGCTGGTTCATGGTTTTACCTGGAGATAGCATCATAACATGGGCTCAGATGCATAAGGCCTTTAACAACAAATATAGGGACTATTGTAGGGTAAAAGACACTAAAGAAGATATTTTTAGGATGATCATAGGCCAGGATGAATCCTTAGAAGACAATGAAATAAAATTCCAGCTCATTTACAAAAGGGCCAAGTGCACACTTGACCCTGAGTCACTGAAGTTGGTCATGCTTAGAGGAGTAAGGGAGGATATCCTAGATACCTTGCATTTGTTAGCAAGAGGAGATATCTACCAACTACCCTATGAGGATAGAAATACTATATTTAGAAACCATTCTAGGGAAACCAGGAAAAAGGGTAGGAGTAGTCAACCTATGGCCAATACATCATCTTCCAACTCATCCATCAAGGGTGAAATTGGAAATATGCTAGAGGAATTCAAAATTGAGATGCTGTAAACCATTGCCTTCCAATTGGATTCAACAATGTTCCAACCCTATTGCCTCCACCACCTACCCAACCACAACTCCTGCACTCTACTCCACCTAGGCAACCCCAGAGGCCTACCCAACCAAATCCAAACCTAAACAATAGGCAGGCTCAACAAGGATACGGTGGAGAGACATCATACCTGTTGGAAATAATACTGAGAGGGGGGGTGAATCAGTATTATCTAGATCTTTTAACAGTTCTTCCTTATTTATACTTTGAATTATTTTTGCATATCAATACCATCAATAATGAGCATGAACAAGAAAAGCAGACAGTCACATCAAAGAACACCAGATATAAGGTGGAAACCCACTGTGGGTGAAAACCACCTGCTGCAATATGTCTCTATCTTCTTTCAAATTAGAAACTCCTTTTACAATGGTCTTGTACTGGTGCAGTCCTTTACCAGTACGCAGGCTGCCACCTGCAGAGAGCTACAACTCTTCTCATTTTCCAGCTTCTCCTGGAAGGGAGCTACAACCCCCTTTAGCTCTTGTACTAGCCAAGATACTAGTACGTAGGTGCTGGCCTACAGAAGGCTACAACCTTCTCTTTTTTCCAGGGACCACGTTTCATAAATTTTCAAACTGGATCCATGAACATTAATCAATCATCAAGCATTTCTCCATCAACCAATCTCCCTTTCACCAATTAGATCAAGTAGATACTTCTCTGACATCTGTACCCAAAACACAGTACCAGAAACTACACAACAGAAACAGAACCCAGAACACATCAGCTATAAACAGAGGCATCTAGATCACAACTTAAAGCATATACGATATTTCAACAACCTGAAACCTGTGTGCATACGCATCTGCGTATGGGACAACCTGCGTATATGCGATATGACTTCACTGAACCTGCGTGTATACGCGTATTCGTTTCTCTGAACCTGCGTACAAATCTATAAAGGATGATTCACTCTTCCAGATATTCAATCACTAATTAACCCAGGTTATCAAACTTATAGATCAAGCAAGCGCCACATCTAGCGGATCAAAATCATTTAAAGATACTATCATTCAAGGTTAAAGATTATGACCCGTGAATAGAACTATCCTTCCTTTTGCGCTAAGGTTCCTCCTTCATTCAGATCGAGATCTGCATCAACACCCAATTACCAATATACCAACTCTAACACTTTATCAGATATTCAATAATAATCTGGATGATCATTTGCCACATGATCTCCTTCCTCTTTTATAGTCTTAGGCCTTCCTCAATACCATGGTCCAAAACCATAACATTTCAATACCATGAACCCAAAACTAGGGATCAACATATCTGACGAGACGCCATGGTCCAAAACCTAAGTTCAATTCCCAAGGACTAACTCCCATGGACCAAAAGAATGATCCCCAACATATACATGCTTTTGTACTGAATAACTCGTGTGTATACACACCTTCGTCTAGATGAAACGACGTATATGTCTTTTTCTTCTTTCTGAGTGCCGGAACTGAGATCTGTTACCAAAAGGGAGTTGCCATCAAGGACAACACCTGTGCCATAGCTCCAAACCTGTGCCATAATGCCAACAATAACCTTGTGTTAGACCAGGAGACAAAGTAGAACCATGGCACTTTTGTTGGGTATATCCAATTGCAGGCATCTATTTCATTTGGCGTTAATCAAATCAAGTGGCTTAAAACCTATAATGCTTTCCAAAGACAAGAAAGTGGATTAGACTTATGGGTAAGAGCTGAGCCTAGGAATCCAGTCCAGTTGTGGAGGGAACATAGGAACCTCAATGGGACTCTAGGCATGATTGAAGCATTAGGGCCCATTCATACAGAAATCAATCGGTAGGGGATAGAATACTTTCTCACTGTCAAATACCTTGCCATTGATGCGGCTAAATTTCAATATCAAATCTCTAATCCGAATATCCAACTCTGGGAATCATTTAATTATGAAAATTTTAAGTTAGCCGCCTACCACTTGCACCTCTATGGTGAATGTATCCTGAGAGCGTGGCCATCCTGGTTAGGATATAGGTTCAGAAGTCCGATTATTTGGCACCCTACACCTGGGTACCAAGCCCTGTATCAGATGCTTGAGGGTCAGACAGGCCATTTTTTTGAACACGTAGTTAAGCATCATGGTTGTAGGACACCAAATGAAATCCCATATCCAGCCTGCTCTCTCACTGCCTTACACGTGAACTACAATGTTTTCATGAGGGCATGAAAAAGGGTAAGCAAGGGGTCTGTGGAGTACTAAAGAAGGTATGTTTTTGTTGATCATTTTGTCATCCTTTCTTTATAACTTGTAACATCTTTGTATCATGAACTAGGTAGATAATGAGAAGTCGTGACAAAATCTATAGGATTATATGCAATATGAAAGTACTAATAATTGTCATTTTTCATGCAGAAAAAGGGAAAAATGAAAGACTGCCATTCCAAGGAAAAAGGAAGGGCCAAGTTAACTGCTATCCCTTTGGCAGGGAACCACATGCAAACAAGATGATCCAAATTAAAGCATATCAGTGAGGAAAAGGAAATGGAGATCTCGACTCAGCGCAAGAAATCAAATGGATATCTGAGAGTTAACGGTTTGGCGAATCCCTCAAGATCCTTTGATCTCGAGGGATCACTGCTTCAACTATTTTTTCATTCCAGACATCTCCGCTTTAGCTGTTATAAAAAGGGGCAGCAGCGTTAGCCCAGGGGGGATGGTCATTTTTCTATGTAACATTTCTTGAATCTGAGACTTTAATCATCAACTCTCGTTGAGAAGTGATCTGCTGTAATTTTGTTTTAATGCATTAATACAAACCTGGTTGTTGTTTCATCTTTGATCCTAAAATAAACTCAAGCGATGTGTCCCTAGAGGCTAAGGCCCTGGTGGAACACTTGCCCCTGTACTATTACTTTTAGTTTGTGTGTGGTTTTACTTATCAACTTTGTCCGGTAATTTGATATGTTCTGTTATTTTGCGTCACAACTCTGTTACATTCGATTTATGTTAGACTGAGTAATATCATTTTCTAAGACAGAAACATCATATCGACTCTGCAACGCATTGCTGTTCCTTTAATTGTCGATATGATATTGCTGGTCTTTACAGAATACTGTTGTTGTTCAACTACAAAGTAGCTATGCTACAACATTCATATCACTATATTCATCTATGGTTTACACTTGATTGCGATTGTGATTCAACTGACATTGTTGTTCCATTATGAACTACAATTGTTATTCTTGATAACTAAGATTGATATTGGTGGTATCAAGATCAGATTACTACTTTTCTTAAAGCGTGTTGTGTGTGTTATTCATCTTGGTTTATCGTGCACTCATACTTCACTCAGAGTACTGTTCTATATTTCATTGCTAATCAGTTGTTGTTCTATTTCCGTGTGTTGTCCCATTACTCCTTAGAATAAAGATTGCTACCTGATTCCTATAGGATACGGTTGCTGCACTTATTTATGACAATTAAGGTGTTTATAAGAATTGATTTTGTTACATTTCTTAGTTGTTGTTCCATTTCCCAGTTGCTATTACATTACTTAATTGTTGTTCCATTTCTTTATTATTTGCGTTATCATTGCTTTGGTGTGCAGAATGATGTGAGACTGTAGTGGGCATTGACATTCATTATCTAGCTCCCAGATTGATGATCTGTTCCTTGATTATCTTTAGTTACATCAGTTTATAGAAGGATGAGTTACTATTACTGGCCCCTTGACTAATAAATTGCCTAGTTCCTTGAATGCATGATTTTAACTTTAAGGTGCTTTACTGTAATTAGACCTTGTTTTGAGCAGCCGTTTACTTTTGTATTTTGAGCACTATACTACTAGCATTACTCTGGCAAATGATAGCCTCAAACTGAGACACTCTTTGAAATAACAAAACGTTCCTGGATTAACAAACTAATGTGAGGTAATTAGAGTTGAAAAAGGCCCTTTTTACAACTAGACACTCTGTGTCATCATCGTTGTGTAACATTGCACAAAGAGGTGGCCACTTGTTTCCTTACGAACCAAGTGTCGGTTTTCTTTGAATGGTTTTTATTTCCATTACTCTAGGATTTTCCCACAAAATTGATTCTTCTACCAGCTCATCGGTCATGCTGGAACTCAAATCTTTATGTGCCTCAGTCTATTTTCCAGTCGAATTCGGTCATCCATCAGGTTGATTCTCTGCCATTGATCTGGAGCCTCAAGATACTACGTTCTTCGTCTATATCGTGCGGGTAAGTTTCTCGACTATTACTCACATGATGTAAGCAGGTTTCTCTCTCATCCATTGGACACGTGTCGCCCTATGTGTGGCATTGTGCTGAACTCAAACAAACTCGCTTACCTCTTGAAGTGCATGCGATATCCTGCTGGTTTTGGGCGCGGGACCCACCTTCTAATGATTTCCGCATGATTTTCTGTTTTCCTCGTGACCGAGCGCTCAGGGCTTTCCTTCTCTGAGGGTTTTTCCCTGCAATTAATCACGTACTAGAAACTGCCTCTATTTTTGTATCTGGACTTCAGATGGCCAATTTTCCTCCATGCACGGTCTCCATGGGCCAACGGTTAGCGTGCTTTGACCGACGGTCCTCGTTGTTCCGTGCTGGCCGAAATTTCCATTGTCCAGAGGTAATTTCTAATAAGCTTGTTATTCATAAGATTTTGAAGCCTGACATAATTTGAAACAGTCATGGAAATGTTTCAAGGATCTAATTCAGATCACCTGATCTAGTTCCATGTCAATCTCATTATGGTCATTCTGTCACAATCATGATACCTATTTTGTGTCAATGATGGGAGAATACATCAAGGCCCTCTTGTGATGGGTCTAGTCCTATCGACATCAGCATATCATCCAGGAAGTTGAATTAGAAACACACCTTTGGTACTGTGGTGATTGCTTAAATCAATGGAAAGTCTCCTCTCTCTCGGTGTCAATTTTACATCAATAGCCTTTAACTGAAATGTTCTATGTGGTGTTTGACATCAACTCATTTACTAACACCATATCGATTGTACCATAGTTTCTCTCACATCTATTAATGACTTACATCATTTTTCAGTAACTAGATGATGTCTGCCATGTTCGACTCTAGCTCATTGATTCACATGGTTATACTCATACATTGGTTGGTCCTGTGAATGAGATAGAAGACCCCGAATCTAGTTTCTGCCATCGACGCTACGATTTCAAGATTATACAAATATCACAATGTATGATGGTCATGATCATATAGATAGCCATCCAGTCATGGGTCTACCAATTGCATCTATGAATATGTATTTTGATCATTGTACATGTTATGTTAGCTTATAATGTAAGTATGGGTATGCCTCCCTAAGAAAAAAAATATTTCGTGTTGTAAATCTATTGTAACAGATGAAGCTCACTGGTTGTCCTTGATCCCTACTTGTCACAAGGTAAAGAACTTCAGTCATCATTCATCATATCTCACTTTTCTCTTTAGGGGGCATTTTTTATAGGCCATTTTGTCACATCTGAATATTGAGCCTCCCAATGGGATCAATCAACATCCTATACCCCCTTGTCACTATCTTTCACAAATCCCTAAAAATGTACCTTTCATTTCCCAGAAATTCAGCCCTAAACTACATCATCTAAGTTAGTTTAAGGATCGATGCTCCCTCTAGGCCTACTGGGGTGTGTTCAGTAGAAGGTTACTCCACTACGGCCTGTGTTCGTCACTAGTAGGTTGTTCCCATTTACACTTGTATTGGTTCTAGAAATCTAGGAGAATGATCAATATTCTGGAAGCTTCCTCTTCTCAAAGTTTCCAAAAGTTGTTTCAACTATTAACCTTAGATAAAACATTAGGATCCTATCCTTACGTACATTGAATCTTTCACCACTTATCCTTTGATCATATCCCTCCATCAAATGTGGATCTCTTACCCTACATTGGTAATTGGATAAGAAATACCAACTTACCTTACTTCATTATATATTCCCAGCATCTTATGTGGTTGGGGGTGGGCTTTTGGAGAGTGATTATGCCCTTATGTTGTTGTAGGGAGTGGTCATCATTTCATGCATTTAGGGTGATTGGAGGTGCATATTGTGACAAGGAAAGGACAAGTCAGCAACTTGGAGGAGCTCTTCTACAAGATCAACTGCTACTTATGGTTGTAATCTCCTTCCATTTATATTAATGCAAAGAATTATTTTTTTTCCTATATGTGATGTTGTTATTTCATATATCTCAATACCATGTTGATCTATTGAATGAAGTACTTAGATGATACTCCATATATATCATAGTTTCTTGGCTTGTGTTATCTGACTATGAAGATTCTGATTTTGGAAATTGAAGCTAGAATTGGAGCTTCCAAGCTAAAAGGAGAGAAGTGTGTGAAGGATTCTAGGTAGGCCTCACTCTGTAATCTATTTACTTTAAGGAAAACCATTGGGTTCCTTGTCTCTCTATTGTTACAGGTAAGGCACCAACCTAGGGGAGATAATTTTGTCTGCAATCATAAATCTCGTATAACACTTAGTAATGGCCTATAATAAGATGAAGTACATATGGTGAATTTAACTATAAAACCCTTGCAGTTTAATCCCCCTTGTAAAACCTTTCCTTGTAATTATATAATTATAAATGAAAAATGGTTGAGATAGGGACATGGATTCCAATGTTTGAGGAAGAAAATTATTAAGGTAGTTGATTGTTTAAATATCAATCATGGGTCGACTAAGTGGTTTTTAATGGAGCTGACAATGAATTAAAATCAACTGACATGAAGGACAAATCCATGTGTCTTTTGGAAAAAACTACAAAGCCAGAAAATCAAAATTTTTAATGAGTGACAACACTATAAGAGGACAATATGGCGAAGCACAAAAGAGAGGGAGAGAATGGGTTGTATTATTCATGGATTTGGTCTACATATACCACTCAAAAGAGAAAAAAAATCATCAAAAATAGGATCATGTGCAGGAATTGGAGGCTGAGAGGCTCTCATTGGGAAAATAAATTGAAAATAGAGAACACAAAAGTGGTGGGAGACTAAGATGCTCCTAGGAACACTCAATCTTCTGTTTGGAAGGGGAAGAGTTAGTGTAGGGGAAAATAAAGCAAGAAATTCCTCATGAAAAGGAAGGAAATAGGAAGAGGAAACTAGCCAAAGAGGGAGAAATTAGATTGAAAATAAACTATTTGAATAAGGCCTAGAGGGCTTTCTAGTGGAGGAAAGAGAAATGAATTTGAAAGGATAGATGAACCTACCAAGAGTGGTTTTCCTTGGACTAAAAAACCCACTAGGAAGTTTGTGTATTAATGAAACTCCTGGATTAGGAGGAGACACTTAGGTATTTGTGAGGGTTGATGGACCACCAGGAGTTTCCTTGGAGCTTAAGCTCTGTTGCTTGACTCACTGATAAAGTACCTAGAGAGGTGTTGCCTTCATCCATCAATAGTTTATCTAGCTAAGGAACCTTCCCATGTTGAAATCACATCCTCCTATGGTTCCTAAGGATTGAAGATGTTGCTTAGAGTGGCTTGGCTTAGAAACCATTGGGAAGCTTTTGGTTTGAAGAACCTATTGATTTATCAGTATCTTGGCACTAAATAACGTTTCCATATTTTCACATTTACCTATCCTCCTTTAGTAATCGAGTAGTGGCTTATTTAGGGCTTAAGAAACCAAGGGTGGATTTCCTTAGGACTAAAGAAACCAATGGGAAGGTTATGGTTTGAAGAATAAACTGACTCATCAATATCTTGGAACTAAGGAACCTCCCCATGACATACTAATATTTCTCTCATTGTTCAGAGAGGTGATCCTCTATGATATAAAACACCCGTATAATGAAACTCATTGAGATTAGGCTCTCAAGTATGACAACATAAATTTCTTGAGGAGAGGAAAGCGAAGTGAGTCCCTATAAGTTTGGTTATTTAATAGTTGGTGGGTAAAGGTGGGATTACCTTTTAGGCCCTATTTTAACTAAGTTCGTTGACCTTACATGGTTTAGCACTCCAACATCAAGCTCTAGAACTTGGTTTAGGGGTGATAGCTACAAGAAAGACTTAGATACAACTTGTCTATGGGTGGGAAGAGAGTTGAAGTCATACTATCAGTTGGAACAAATATACATTATATAAGATAAGTGGATCTCATGCTCTTTAATCACCAAAAAATATATTTTCATCTCTTATTTGAATTGTTCCTAATGATGTATGACTCATGGTCTATAATATATTTTTCTCTTGGTTGATTAATTTCTTACTGAGAGTGTTTTTGAAGTGCTAGAATAGTGTGTGGTTTGGCTTATAAATCTAATTGGGAATGAGATTCCTATTTAAATACAGAATGTTGACTTACTGTAGAAGTTAAGGGAAATGTGTTGTTCCCTATTTTTTCCAATGAACTTGGTTTTTTTGTTGCTATTAACATGACTCTAGAGATTTGAATGGCCATGAGTCACTAATGGATTAGGATCTCATTAAATTTAAATGGAAAAGTCCCTATCTTGCTTAAAATATTTCCAAAATAATTTTCCATTAAGTCCTCATTCAATATTTTTAATCTCAGGAAGGATAGCTTAGTTACACACACACACACACACACATGCATGTGCTATAAGTAAAATTTTAACATGCCCATGTTTGTGAAGTAAACTATGTGTTGGTGTGGGAGAGTACTGTGCAAATATATGGAAGAGAGGTGCCTCCGCCAACCCAACTGTGGTAATAGTTCAAGGTGGGAGAATTACTTTATAAAACCACTAGAGTAAGCTAAAGTATATTTACCATGGGCCAAGTCATGGGGAAAACCAGTGTCGCAGAGCCGTGGTCGTAAACCTTGTAAATGGCATAGTAGAAGCCATACCCTTAGCCGTGTAAACCCTATTAATGGTCATGATGGGATTTAGCAAGTTGTGGGAAGGTGGGCTTGAAGACCAAGCTACTAGCCCATATGACTACAACTCATGAACAAGCATGAAATTCATGTAATTGTTGACTAATATTAAGTAGAGAAATCAATGACCAAACTGAGACCCAAATGACATTATCTTGAAGGCCTTGTTCATAGAAGTCCACAAAAGGATTACGCGAGAGGAACATTGAAATGACGTAGGTTGGGCTAGGATGGAAATAGTGGGGCCCCTAGAGTTTTAGGTGAAATTAAATCCCAACAAGAATCAAAATTGTTGATGGTGAAAAAATGTTGACCCACGAAGGCATGTAAGCTCGAAGGTTACTTCTGAAGGGGTGTGGGAGGGATGAATGTTCAAGTGGGCATGGGATGACATAATCATGGGCCACTTTGGTAGACACATGAGACCAATAGCCTAGCCATTGCTGGTGATGTGTGGGCCCAAAAATGGGTTAGGCTAGAGGGCCAACCCTTGATAGTTTGTGAATGTGCTAAAAGGGAAAGGAGTTGGGTAATGGAGTATGGGAGAGGAGAAGATTGGTGGTATATGATGACCATCAAGTGGTTGGTCATATATATATATATATATTTAGATAGCTATATATGAAAATGAATTGCATTTTAATGCAAAGCACAGGGTTGTGGAACCAAAACCCATAAACAAGTTAGTAACTAGTAAATAGATGCCAAGTGGCAATGGGAGATTAGCTAAGTGGGTGTAGCCACGTGGTTTCCACGTGTTCAAGATGATGATGTGGCACTCTCTAATTTGCCAAAATTGCAATGGTCACATCTCTTGATCCGAAGGTGAGATTGAGGTAAAGTGTTATATCACTAGAATTGTCTTGGCGAGACAAATGCAATGATGGTGTCAAAAGAAGGTTTTAAGTAAGTTGAAAAGATAAAAAAATTTAGACCCCATTTCCATTACAACATCTTGGATCTTGGGTTAGCATAATAGCCACGTCCTCTCAATCAGTGTTATGGTGACGATTATGATGGGACTATTATAGAGTGGTATTAGAGCATCCAAGTTCAACAATTGCACTCGATAGGATTTGTCATGGGTAATTGAAAATAAAATTCCTGTAAAAAGTGGTTTCAGAATGATTTTTTGAAAATTAACTAAATTAATTCTTGGGTGTTAAAATGTGGTGTATAACTAATGTACTACTTGCATGGTAATAATGCATGAATCCCTTGTTTTAGGACATAGCGCACTCTGAGCATAATATCTAAATGTACGTATGATGGAATCCTACTCATAGTGTTGATTTCCATTGCAATGATGTTCAATATGTTATTGTTATAAATGACTTAGAAATTCATGCATTTCATAGTTGGCAATTTGAAGATTGGACAGATAATGGATGTGTCCTTGGATGTTATCTTTTCTTTAATTTTCCAAAACTACGTGCAGGGCAGTAAGTTACTAGTACCATACAACCACCATTGGTTGGGATATGTGATCTTGCATGATTCTAACAACTATATTCAAGATACTTGAGGGATTTGTAGAATAATACCTATGTGATGTGTATTATGTATAACATTACTTGGTTCACTGAACGATAGGCATATGTGTATATATATATATATATATATAGATATATACTAATTAGGATGTAAGAATCTCGTGGTCTGCATGTGGTGAGGCCCAGAGCCTCATTGAATTGAAGGCGTGGTGTTTTCTGGCTCTATTAAAGAGTGGTAGGTTTCGACATATACTTATTTAGTTTTGATTCTAGCACTATGATTGTTGATTATAGCAACTATCTTCATGATATTTGAGGGATTTGGGGAAGAATACCTATGTGATTTGTATTATGTATAACATTGCTTGGTTCACTGAATGATAGACATATGTATATATATATAACTGGGATGTAAGAATCCCATGGTCTGCATGTGGTGAGGCCTAGAGCCTCATTGGATTGAAGGCATGATGTTTTATGGCTCTATTAAAGAGTGGTAGGTTTTGATGTATACTTATTTGGTTTTGATTTTAGCACTATGATTGTTGATTATATGTTTGTTGCTTGTGTATGCCAATGGATACTGGGTGTGGCATCATGATTGAATAATCAGGTGTTGATTGTAGATTGCATGTTGAATCGTGATACACTTATGAATGTAGTATATTATATATATATATATATAATATATATATATGTATATATATATATCAGATTGTTGATGTCATGAATTTACAACCTTGGAAAAGAGTCTGACTGTATTGAATGTTAATGGTTTTGGTATTTAAAAAAACTAATTTCTAAACCTGTGTAGGCATGACTATAAAATAACTGATATGAGCATGTGTATGAAACTTTTGATTTTGGAAATTATTCTAAGATATTAGCATGATGAATTATGGCGTAGACTTTCAAGACATGTGACTAATGAATGACTGAGATGTTTGTTGAGTTGTAGGACAAAATGATTGGTACAACATGGTAGGGTAGGAACTGATGTGAAATTTTCATGAATGATACTAACAACTGAGTGCATGTGGCAATATAGCTAGACTCAGTGGTAGTAAAAGAAGCTTGTAACATGGCATGATACAATAGGCAAGATGTTAGGCAGATAAATACCTCTTGCTGACAAGAGTGATCACCCTAGATCCTAAAAAGAAAATAGAAACAAACATACAATTAAATTAATTCCTTCCCTAAATCTATCTTTTCTTGAATCATAAGCTAACAAGGTGGGAAATGGAAATTCATACCTTATTACAACATGATTGATGAAGATCCCTCTTTGTGCTTTAGTGCAGCTCGTCCATGCTTGAATATAGACCTACACACATGGAAACAACAAAGGATCAAAGGCATATGCAATATAAATTATTCAATAATTCAAACTAGTGATCAAGGAGACTAGTAACAAACATCATTCCAATGGAAAAATATAAATAACATCATTGCAATCTAAAAATGTTAATAACATAAACCATCCATGAGAGTCATCAATTAATTCATTAAAGAATGAAGTGATAAGAAATTTTTGTTTGTATTGATTTCATAAACACAAAGGAGCTACAAAACCTATGCCTTGATGTTGTGAATCTCCTCCCATTGATCTCAATCCTCTCCAAGAATGATAAGCTCTCCAACCTGATTACTCCATCATAAACTTACTCTCAGTAGCCTCCCTCAATTCCCTCACCTATGACTTGATTAATAGGTCGAAAGAAAGTGGTTTGAGATCCTTAGTCCAAAGATGAGATCCACTAATATAGGGATCAAGGCTCCTTCAAGAATGGGAATTAGTTCCATCAAAGCTGAGGTTAGGATTGAATAAAAATGAGTTTGATGCTTTCTATTGGGAATGATTCACCCAACAATGCTTCTAGCTCTCACTTTTTATTTCTTATTTTTATTGATTTAGCTGAACAATTTTTGTTCAGAAACAGAGCACATATCTACATAGTTTACAATGGAAGAAACTGCACATGTGCAGTTTTTGTTCATAAAAACTGTGCAAATGCTCAAAAGCAAGGTTTTGTACCATGAGATCCAAAAATTCCACTTTATTCAAGGTATATAAGTTGTTGACTTGTAAGGGAGTGTTTCATGACACTTGGATGGATGGCAATAGATCTAATTTTGATGATCATTTTCCTAATGCGAAAAAATGGCGTGCAACAGATTACCCCCTAAATTGCAAAGTCGGAAGGGTTTGAGGACTAAAGTACTTTATCATATCAATGATTGGATTGGAGATCATGGTTGGAAACTTGCAATAATCAATCAAGGATTATAATAAAATATAATAACCATCATTGAGGTAGGCATTCCCATACTTAGAACATAAAAGTCGTAAAGCATAGTATGAAAATAAATCATGTCAAAGTAGATATAGGATGGATGCAACCATCAAACATAAAACTCTCTGTATAATTATGAATACAAAACTCCTCACAACTGAGATATTTGAAACTAGATCTAGGGTCTTGATCTCCATCTCTCGACCCATAGTAAGAATCTAACCATGCGAGTAAATGTCTTGAAGCTGAAAATGGCATAAACCACTTGATTACTAGTCAATGATGTGAATCATTAACAAGTGCGAGAGAAACCAACAATAATGACAATGGCTCTCAAGGTACTCTTAGTACAATCTATATAGTGTGAAAATTTCATTTGAAGTTGAACACTCATAGAATCATTTGATCGAAGGCTAATGATAAGAACCTGTCATCGAAGGTGAGAAACCTTCCATTAAGGCATGAAGGATTCAAGGTACTAAAGGTTTCTAGATCAACTTCCTATATAATGAGTTGAATTTGGTAGGAAGTGACCAGTCGTAGGACGGCCTATGACACGAAACTCATGTCACATTTTGGACACTAGTTTGCACGGGACTAAATAATGGATGACCTATGTGATTGAAAGCTACAAATTGCAAGGTGATTTGAACTAAGGTTTAGACTTCTCTTCAACATATTGGCAACATGACAAAATGACTTGGCAACATTTGAATCAATGATAATACCTAAAACCAACTAAATACTTTCAATAAGGTTCGATTAACTATCAGATAAATGGATTCACCAACCTGAACAAATATGTGACAAAGTGTCATGTTCAAGAGTGACATACTTCTTGAAATACAAGAAATGAACTTTTCTTCTCAATTTTACCCCACCATTACTCTCAAGTACCTCTTTATTCTTTTACAAGCTTGAGGAGGATAACATATTCTTGTATTGTAAGCTCATCCTTCAGATGAGTCCATCCTAGTATTTTTAACGAAGCTTAAGAAGGAGTGGTTCAGTCTCGTCATGCTTAACGAGTCATGTACTGTTTAGTATTTACAAGTCTAATAAAGGAATAACTCAATTTCATTTTATTTTAATAGTTTGAAAAAGACACAATAAGGAAACTCATTCAATTATTTTACGGTAAAATTTTAATGAGCCTAGAGAAAGTAAATATTGGTGTTTTTCAATTTTAGGGAGTCAGAAGAAAAACGTAAGTAAAGTCCATCAGGTTCTTTTTCTTAAGTTTAGTCCCTCGGGTCCAAAAAAGGATAAAATAATACAAGGCAGAACCCTATTCACCATAATAAGTCAACGTATACATTTTTCGTAAATAGTCCAAGCTCAATCTGTAAAAGGGGTAAAATTATATTGAGTGGGCGGTTATTCATTTACTTTTATGAGTTTGAATAAACAAGTACTCGACAATCTTTCCATTTTTAAAGAGTATGAAAAGAACCTAAAAGAGGACTCTATGGTTTATTTTTTTCGTAAACTTTAACGAGTTCGAAAAAATGATAAAAATATACTCATCTTACCTACTTTCAATTTAATTAACAAGAAGGAAAAGACAGAAAGAACTTGACATTTTCGTATACGTTTTACGTGCATGAAAAGATAGCAAAATGAGCTCCATATTTTCATTAGTTTAACGAGTCTTGAAAATAATAGCTGAAATGGACTCGAGATAAGTTTCATTTTTACACAATATTGAAACAAACAAAAATTGTGCTTAAGGATGGTTTCATTTTTACACAAGCTTGAAACAGAGAAAACTGTGCTTGAAGGTGGTTTCATTTTTACACAATCTTGAGACAGAGAAAATTGTGCTTGAGGGTGGTTTCATTTTTACACAAGCTTTAAACAAAGAAAATTGTGCTTGAGGGTGGTTTCACTTCTACACAAGATTGAAATAGAGAAAATTGTGCTTGAGATAAGTTTTCAAGCCTAGATAATAATGACTCCAAGGGCACATGCCCCCCAAACTTCATTTCATTCACCTCATGATACTATAAGTTACTAATAGATGGATGAAATGAAGACTTGTTTATGAGATCAGAAAGAATCAACTTAACATTTACAAGATCTAATTAAATACCCAACTCAAGTAGGGGAGGATTTGATTCATTTTTTTATGAGCTTGACACAAGAAAAGAACTATGCTCTTATGACCTATTTCATTTTTTAACGAGGTTGACACAGTAAATGAACTATCCTCAAAAGGATCTGTTTCATTTTTGAATGAGGTTGACACAGTAAAAGAACTATCCTCATAAGGATCTATTTCATTTTTTAAAGAGGTTGACACAGTAAAATAACTATCCTCATAAGTATTCGTTTCATTTTTTAACGAGGTTGACATAAAAAAAGAACTATCCTGATAAGGATCTGTTTCATTTTTTAATGAGGTTGACACGGTAAAAGAACTATCCTCATAAGGATCTATTTCATTTTTTAATGAGGTTGAAACAGTAAAAGAAATATCCTCATAAGGATATGTTTCATTTTTTAACGAGGTTGACACGGTGAAAGAACTATCCTCATAAGGATTTGTTTCATTTTTTAACGAGGTTCACATAGTAAAAGAACTATCCTCACAGGGATTTGTTTCATCTTTTAATGAGATTGGCATAGTAAAAGGACTATCATCATAAGGATTTATTTCATTTTTTAATGAGGTTGACACAGTAAAAGAACTATCCTCATAAAATTGTCTTCATGGCTTCCATATGGAAGAAACACACATCAAGGGGCACCCCTTGATGGTGGCTTTCAAAGGGTCTTCATCAGATGGAAGAAAAGTTCTTTAAAAGGAACAAATGTTAAGGGGATCAATATGGATAATAAAATTGTATTCAAATACTCCCATTGAAGTTTTAACCACCTGATTTACTAGATCTAAGTCAAAAGAATTCAAGTAGACAATGAGAGGCTCACTTGCATCAATAACTGAAAACATGGGTTGCCACATTATTAACATTATTAACTTGTGCTGGGGTAGGTACCACTTCCACATAAGGAACATTTAGTGGTGTCGAATGACTGGTAATTGAAGCAAGATAAATGTATGAAAGCTGATAAATGTCACAATGTTTCTATTGTGAGGGAAGGACATCACGTGAAACAATGTCGATAGGACAACTTTCATAGCATAAAAATAGTCTTGCCATGGGAGAAAATTGAAATCTAAGGGACCTTGGACTACCATAATATCAATACAAACAATCTTACCTTCCAAGGTAAGAGGTAACTTAGGAATGATTCCTAAAGTTTCATTAATGGTTATGTTAAAAGCTAACAGATTCTGTGTAATAAGTACAAGTTGAGGGGAACCCAAATCTTGCTAAGCAGTCCAGGATAAAATACTAACAAAGGCACCTTCATCTAGATTTCTATGACACACATTCTTACCATATGTCTTCACAATGATTTGGAAATGGATGGAAGAAGTAAGATGAGGTTTTGTCACCCTATGCAAATCAAAATAAATACCCTCATTACTTGGATAGGATCCAAAAGCAACAGATGAAATGCCCAACAATGCTTCTAGATCTCACTTTTTATTTTTACTTTTTATTGATTTACCTATGCTTTTTTTGTTCAGAAACAGAGCGCAGATTTCCAGTTTACAGTGGAAGAAACTGCACATGTGTGGTTTTTGTTCAGAAAAACTATGCAGATGCTCAAAAGCATGGTTTTGTACCATGAGATCTAGAAATTCTACTTTATTCAAGGTATATAAGTTTTTGACTTACAAGGGAGTGTTTCATGAGACTTGGATGGATGGTGAGAGATCCAATTTTGATGATCATTTTCCTAATGCAACAAAATGACCTGTAACACAACAATGGTTTGAAATTTCCTAAGCTGTTAATCGTGACACATTGGGGGGCACTAAATCTCATGGGGATTGATTTTTTATGTTGTTGAATATTTTATGCTTTATGTTCCTTGAATGATTTGTGCTTGAATTTTCACTTTTAGTATTGGATTACACATGGGCATGCTATTTTGCTTGGTGATTTTATGACTCTTGTCATGAATTTATTTATTTTTATAGTTTCTCTCTTTTCCTTTGGGTTTTGTCTTTCAATTTCATGATTTTGGGTCCTTGGAAACATTGATTGGGCATGGAAGGAAAGTCGCATGGCTCTAGTAAGGGATCCAAGGAGGCCCTATGCATAAATAAGGAACATGAATATATGAGAAAGGCTGAAAATGGGTAGATGGGCCAAAAAATACCATCATTGGAATGCCTTTGAGAATTTATCCTTAATACAAAAAGCACAAAAAAAAATATGTGCAAGTTAAAAACTGTTTCTTGAGTAGAAACAACAAAAAATGACTTCTCTAACTCTGATTTTAATTGACATATGATTATCCATGACTAAATGAATACTAGTATGACATCCAAGTGGGTTGGTTTTTTCCCATGGGTGTAATGGACAACGAGATGAAATCCATGAAAATTGCTCAAAAGGAGGTTCTCTTGACCTTGTAAATGGTGCAGCAGAAGCCATATCCTTAGACTTGTAGACCTTATTCATGATCAATATGGTACTTATTAGGTTGTGGGAAGGTGGGCTTGAAGACCAAGCCACTAACCCATATGACTGCGACTCATGACCAAGCAGGAAAATTCTATAATGGTCGGCTGAGATCAAGCAGACAAATCAACGACCAAAGGGAGACTCGAGATGACATCGTCCTGAAGGACTCATTCCCAAAAGCCCAAAAACTGGTTGCACGAGAGGAATGTCCAGATGACATAAGTTTGGCTAGGATGATAAGAGTGGGACCCCCATAATCATATGTTAGATGAAATCCCAAGACCTAAAATTATTGATGGCATAATCATGTGGACCCACGAGGGCATGCAAGCCTAGAGGTTACTTCCCAGGTAGTGCGAGAGGGATGAATGGTTAAGTGGGCATGGAATGATGTAAGCCTAGGCCACTGTGGTATATACATGAGTCCAATAGCCTTCCCACAAATGGGTTAGGCCAGCGGGTCTACCTTGAATGGTTTGAGATTGTGATAATGGGGAGAGGAGTCACGTAACAAAGTCTGGGAGACAAAAATATTGCCCATATATGATGCACATCAAGTGGCTTGTCACACACACACACACACACCACACAGATATATATATATATATATATATATATATATATATATAAATATATTAAATATATATATATATATATATATATATATATATATATATATATATATATATATATATATATATATATATCCAAATGAATTGTATTTTAATCCAAAGCGCTAGGTTGTGGAACAGAAGCCAATGAATGGGTTGGCATCCAGTTAATAAATGCAAGTGGTAGTGAAATATTAGCTAGGAGGGTGTAGCCACATGGTCAGGATGATGATGTGGCACCCTCTAATTTGAAAAAATTGTAATTGTCACATCTCTTGATCTGAAGGTTGGATTGAGGTAGAGTTTTATATCTCCAGAATTGTCTTGATAAAACAAACAGAACAATGGTGTCAAACTAAGGTTTTAAGTAAGTTGAAAAGAATGAAATTTTAGACCCCATTTCCATAACAACATCTTGGATCTTGGGTTAGCATAGTGTTGTTGTTCTACAACACCCTCCCAAATTTTGGCCCACACTACAATTTCGAGCCTACCTTGGTCTTTTACATTGTCGTCACAAACATTCAAATCCATTTCATGTGCTTTCTTTTAGTGTTTTTGTCCCTTTTGCGAGAGAAGAAAAATGTCATATTTTCACATGTTAAGTGTGGCACGATGTATATAAGCTTATTTTGGTGGTTTCAAGGGGTAATATTTGTGAAAATGAGTTTATCCTACTGTGTAAACATCTGCCACACTCATTCTTAATGTTGTGAGCACTGTCGCACAAGTGTCATTACAACCATTGCAAAGTGTATCTTTATTATCCCACTTGTCATAAGTCATCGTAAAGTTGTCACACTGAGGGAAGTTTGTTATTCACATGCCAGTGATAGGATTTGTTATTGTGTTGTTAAGTATTCTATGCTTGTGATCATATTCAAAGTTTTTTCATTGTTCACATCATCCTCACAGATCCCACACTTAGTCAATTTCTAAAAACTTTCGGACCAAGCAACTTAGCCTCATCTGGCCTTCCTGAACTACAGATTGTGCAGCCTCATTCGTCTAGTTGTGACCCTTCCTTTTGACATTATGCAATGCTTAGTTCTTGTCTTCCAGGACTCTACACTACGTAGTTCCAGTGCTGAACTGCAGACCTTAGCATCCAAAATTTCATATTATGACATTTCATCCTAGCGTCAACTGTGAATTGCGCAATCTATGTCCTCAAGCTCATCCCCCAAGCTCCTGAGCTTTGCAATCCTCCAACCTCCTCTGCCTTCCAAAATTGTGAAAGAGGCTAAACTAGTGCCCATCTCCTCAGCCTGTCACATTGAGATCCCACACTTCACAATTTCCTTCCTCAAGTTAACCTAGACTATACATTACATGGTATCAAGGCTCAAGGTTCACCCCTGACTGCCTCAGCTACAAAATTGTGTAGTCACTAAGCTTCTCTCTCAGCCTGTCACCTGGTTATGGCTTGGTACATGGATCAACATGCACTATCTTATATTAGGGGTTTAGCGGACTAATGTCATCTCATCATGAGTGAATTGTAGATGTAGGTCCTTATCATACCATGACAGGATGATGAAGAACAAGATGAAGAAGGTAAGCATGGTGAAAGACACCTTTTTTGTTGATTATGAAAAAGGATCAACCAAGAGAGCACAAAGGGCCACTATTTTACGACGACACCTCAAGACTTGATATCATTGAAAACTCCTTACCTCTAAGCCATATGGAGGTTGATTGAAGATAATTCTCAAGTAGACACATAGAAAGGAGAAGAATGAGTGGTTTGACATGACACATCATCAAGAACTCCATTTCAATAGTGTCATGTCATGTCCTATCATGAGTCGTCACATGCCACGCCATTATTATGGATTATGTAATTTATGTTTCAAAAATGTATTGTAAAGTGGAAGTTCAAAGGACATGTACAAAATATGGAGAGTCATGTAAAGTTGAAAATTTATAGGAACTCAAATAGTGATGAGGGTAGTCAAAGAGTTACAAGGAAGGTGAAGCATCACCTCCTCATTGGTTATATATATACCCACATTGTATGAGCAAAGGACTTTTCACCTTGGATCCTCCCAAAAGGCATTAGAGAGACAAACTAGTTCTTTTCGGTAGCGAGTGGCTCCAACGCTCAATTATTGGAGCTAGTGGTGTTCATTGTATACACTCCTTGGAAATTTGACTTAATAATAGAAACGTCATGGCCAACATTTTATTCATTCATGGATTATGAATTTTTTAAAGGTTATTATGTGGATGGTTGTAATTCATTTTTTCCTTCATCTTTGCTCAAGTACTTGAACTAGTTCGGTTATTTTAGTACTTATCATTATTGAGAATGTGTTGTAATGGTTGCTATAGCTCTTGCATCCTTGTGGACTATTGCATTGGATGTTAGACACATCTTTATTGTTATATTGGTTATAATGACCGTCACATATTTATGGACTATTCTGTTGGATGTTAGATAGATCATTCTTGGTTGCATTTGTCTCTACTAGAGTGCTACTATTACCTCCCTCTTAGAGGTTCACTTATTTATCTCCCTCTGTAGTAGAAGAAAATTGACACACTTACGACCGCACACTCACCCATCACACTCGCTTGCTTTTCGAATGCACAATTGCATTCCGCTCTCTTGTTGATAGTTAGATCCAAGGTAAATATTTAATCATTCATAAAGTGGGCCATATTCTGGATGGGGCTCCTATCCCAAATGGTGTGATGTCTATTTGGAACCAAATATTGGGGATACCCCTTGAATGTTGGTGGTCCATCACCGTCAACATTCTTAGGACTAGAACGAGGGAAGCCAAATTTTTATGGTTGATAACCATGTTGACCCTAATATTACGTCTTCTGGTCAAGCAAGTAATATTAGCAACATCTTCCCTTATTAGATTTCTAAACTTCATGGAATTTCTCATCCCGATCTTGTACAAACTTATGAAATATATTACGACCAGATCTGGGCCACCTATCCCATAACTTCTAATTTTGCAAAAGCTATTAAATTGATTCTGGGAGTACACAATATTCTTATTTTCTGAAGAAGAACCCAATCACCCCCGCTAGGACAGTGGCTTCTATGATTCAATATTTTGTTCTCGCTACTATTGAAGAATTATCGAACTCTGCAGAAAATTCAAAGAAGTCAGAATGACCTCCATCTTACAATGGTGGTGATGGAGATAATGTTTTACTCTCAGAAGATACTTTCTATAGGTTGGGCAGTGATGAAGAATAAGAAGAACCATTAGATTCTGACAAAGAGGAGGAGTAAAATGATGAAGATATGGCATACCAAGATTTTGAATGGTTGTCTCAGGTCCCACTCGTGTTGTCGAGCATTTTTCACAATATGCCAAGGCCCCTTAACATGTTGTTAATGAAGCATGACCTTGAGAAGGCAGTAAAAGCAAATAACTATTTCGACAACTTCTACCTACATCTGCAAATGCTTGAGGTATGTTATGATAATGTTGCATGCAGAATATTTTTGTGCACCTTAGATGGTAAAGAAACTGTATGGTATCATATTCTTCCTTTGAATTCAATCCATAGTTGGCAGGGGTTTAAGAATATCTTTCTTGAAAAATTAGTTGATGATAAAAACCCCACCATGTTGTTAAAGAGTTGGGAAATATTAAGATGGACTTTAATCAAAGTTTTAACTGTATCTTGGAATAAATTTCTTGCATATATGAAACCTCATGAATCCATCATTAGTTATTATTACACATCTTCCTTACCAACAAGTATTGCACAGTTAGTGAAAAGAACTACAAAAGAAACTCACTTGCGAAAAATTATGAAGAAGTGATCACATTTGAAAAGGACTTGCATGTGATTGGAGTCATCGTAGACGATAAACCATCAAAATACTCCAAAGACACAAGAAAGAGGTATCACACCTCCATAAGCAAGGCCAAGAAAAAATAAGTTGTCGATCTTGAGAGCTTGACCCACACCATCAAGTCTTTGTCCAATGAGGTGGAAAAGTTAAATCAAAGGTCAAGAGAGACCATCGTGAGCAGAAATGCTCCTAAATTTAACATCTTGATAAGGGATGACAACTCTGACAACAACAGTAACTAGTAGTCCTGATCTGAAATGATCATAAACTAAAAACTAATGTAGAATTGATTAGCCATTAATCGATTTGAATGATAACTGAAAGCATGGAAATCATGGAAAACTATTTGATAAGAACACTTTACGACAGATAATTAATCATAAAATACATGCATAACTGAAGAGCAAATAGTAAAAACACAGCGATACCAGAAAGAAATATTGATGATGAAGTCCATCCCCGATTGACTACATCTCCAGGTCTGCTTTCAAGATGGGTGACGTTTTTTATTAGGAATGAGAAGAAGTTTTTGATTACATAGAGAATTGATTAGTTTGAATGTGCATGCAGGCACTTATGATCACTGTCATTAGATAGCCCTCTAAACCAACTTTCCAACATTGCTTGTGGTTTCCAAAACTGACCCGGATGCTCTCGTAACACTGAAAACAAAAACCACCTATGTCCTCCAAAATTTGCAAACAAAAGTCAAAAGCCACTCTAATCTCCTCCATGGATAAAACCACCTCTTAAAGGCTAGCAAATACATTGAAACGACCTTGGGCTAGGTTTGAGGTGAATTTTCTTGCCTCAGGATGTGTTTAGAACCTCGGTTTAGTAGCATAGGGACACCTAGGGCTAGTTGCTATGGTGGTGGAATTAATTTAATACCAAAAATACATTTCAAACCCAAAAATAAATTTTGGTATACCCTGAAACCGTTTGCGGTCAGCTTTAACAGGGCGGGGTTGGACAGCTCATGCGAGTGGTGACTGAACCCGTGGTTTAGGCACTGGCGGTTCTGTAGACAGTTTCAACTGGTGGTCTCCCTTACCCACGCAGTTGTAGATTTGTTGTTCACATGTAATCGATTACATTACAATTCTCCGTTGTGGTTTTATCACCCCGTGGTTTATGAAACCAGATGGTTAACACTATGACGGTTTACATACACATGTTCACATGACCTCTGACGCGGTTAGGATTCTTGCAGGGTCAAAGGTATGTGTATTGATTTTTTTATAATGTTTTCTATTTTATTCAAATGTAATTTGACCATTAGGTCGAGACTTAGGTTTAGCACTTAGTGATATGTTTTTTGGTGTATGGTTTTAGGTGTAGCATAGGATTTTGACTTAGATTTAGGATTTAGTACATAGATTATGGTTTAGTAAATCAAATTTAGCAACCCTTGTATAATCTTTCATCACTAAGTGACACTATCAATATTTGTTGCATGATGACATACCAATGCATATCGTCGACACAAACCACGGTTATGATGACAACCTAATGATGCACCATATCGAACCTTTGCCATCAACAAAACACATGTTGACATCAAAATCGTGTGAGGCAACGACACGACACATGCCATTGACCAATCCTGGCGGAGCTGTCAATGAACACAAGTCAACAATCAAGTGCTAAACCCATATCCACTAAACTCCATGGAAACATAAACAATACCTAAACAACCTGATCTATAACCAACATTGTCGAACTGTTGAAGCTAAATTAAAGTGATGAAGACATTGAACACTGATGACTATACTTGAGCACCTATACAATTAAATCAATGGAATCCTCCTGGATCATTCCTCTCCACTTGAAATCTTTTGGACCACAAAATTTTGACTAAACAATTTGTCGATGAGGGTAGAACTCCCTATGTTTCCACCTTGACCTGACGATGTACCAATACATTCGATCAATCACCTATAAGTGATGACCCTAATGATGCTGACCATGGAACTCTTCGATTTGGTGACCTGTTTCATCCATTTGTAGTATACACAACTTGCGACGATGGGAAAAAAACCTGCTATAAACATGGAAATTGAATTCTTTCCACGAAGAACCATGAGTTAGTGATTCACAATATTTGAAAAGAGTCTCTGCCAGATGTTGTTTAATACCCTCAACATGTATAAACAATCTATTTTGTGGAGTGACAAAGATAATCAAAGATATCATTGACATCAAACCAGCTACTTGAATTGACATACTTTCTTGCTTCCTATTTACTAAGTGAACTTGCTGCACTAAACCTATCCAACTGTAAAGTGAAATTTGCTACAACTTAGTTTGATTCTGAAATTATTGACTTAGTTGTTGATTTGTTTGAATCACTTTTCCTTCATTTACTAAATGATGTTTCCATTGATTAGCACTTTCCTCTAATGCATAAGTTCCCATTAGACACTTTGACACTACTTTAGAAAAGGCTTGGATATGAAAAGAAAGAGGTTTCCTCTCCACTTGAAAAGAGGTTTCCAAACTGTTCAAGACATGACATGGCGACACAATACAATATAAATTGAACATTGACTTTCCCCAATACCGACCTGCACCCCCGAAACTAAAAATAAACATACCATCTGAAACAAGTCTCTGATTAGACTCACATTTACGATTCCCTGCAATACACTGTTGATGATGATAGTTTCTAGAATTCAGTTGAATGAATGAGTTTAGAGTCATTCTATTTTTAAGAAGATGTTCATAGGGCATCAAATGTATCTTATGTTTCTTATCTTGTTTATGAATAAGATTTCTTGGAAAAGAAATAACCACCTTGACCAATTGATCTATAAACTAAATCTCACATTCTAAACAATCATCGTTATGTTGTTCCTTAATAAACATGAGTACATATTTACTTGAATTTATTAACTGCTTAATTTGATTTGTAACAATTAAATCCAAGATTGATTTGACTTTATGTGCCCTAACAATAAATTCAACCCCTTCTTTCTTTAGGTGATATTTATGTTCTCTTCTAAAACACTGAATCTCTATCATAAAGATAATGACTTCCTAAGACAACTCCACATGTGTCTACTAGGACCACATCTAACTCCACTTCATCAATGTACTTAGATGTAATTGCAAATTTTAACTGACACTGCTTTGTGACATGTATCTGAGTTGATTTATTAATCCAATCTAATGGGTATGGTCTTGGATGATTCTGTGTCTCCAGGCCCAATTGATTAACTGTATGTTTAGATATGAAATTTTCTTGTGATCCACTATCAATCATTGTGTCAATCTTTGTATGCTTAGAAGTTATCCTTATGTGGAAGAGTTCAACTCTTTTATCCTCATGTAGAGGATTTATGTTTGAAGAAGATGCAATATTTTTCGAACTTGAACCAGTTTCAGAAGTTTTACCTATCGTAACCATGGCGGTTATCCTCCTTTCATCACCTGAATCTGAACCTAGATCCTACTGGACTACTGCAATGGCCTTCTTTTCATCCTTCTCCTTAAGGAACCTTTTGGGCTTAAATTCTGGATGAAGTTTCCGGCACGTTGATTCATCATGACTGATTCTCTAGCAATGAGAACAAGTAGGTCTTTCCTTTTGAACGATCACTAATTTCTTTCTCTTCGAATTGTTCTTCCCCTTACTATCATTGGAATCTTTGGTTTTAAAATATTTGGATGATTGCAATGAAAAATTGAATGGTCTGCCACCTGATTCAATATGTATGGTCTGAACACACACCTCATCAAAATCATCATGATTAAACATCAATAAAGTATGCTACAAATATGAATGTAAACTACTGATGTATTTTAACAAAGTTTCACATGTATCCAATGAAATACCAAGTGCCAATGACTTATTTCTAAACTCCTGAGTAATATCCTGAACACTCTACCCTTTACCTTGCCTCCAATGCTACCAATCAATAATATCTTACTGCATGTATCCTAAAGAATAGAACTATTTCCTAAGAGCTTTTAAAAACTTAGACCATGAAGAGATGAATTTTCCTTTATCCTGTACATCTATCTGAATTTTACTTTCCCACTTATTAAAGTTGTTCCCCCCATTCTAAGTGTAGCTAGCTTAATCTTAGTTTTATCGCAAGAAATGTTATGAATGCAACAATACACTTCTAACTACTTTATCTAATTATCTAGCTTTTCAGGATTCATTTCACCATCATAAAGATGTAACTCAAATTTAACATCAAGTTTCAAAAGAGATTTTTTCTTAGGTTTCTTTTTCGTTTCAGATTCTACGCTGGAAGAAGAAGAAGAAGAAGAAGAAGAGGATGATGGATATGATGGAGGTGAAGGTGGTTTATCGGTCTTCCCTTTACCTTTGTACTTATTTGATGGCTTTGAAGAAGAAGATACATCTCTCGCCTTCTTGTCTTCATACAATTCTCCGAACATCTACTGCATGGTTAAGAATTCTTGCTAAAACTTTTATTCACTCATCTTAGTTTCAGTGGTTTCACCTGCATTAGGTCCTGACATGGTTGATTTCTAAATGACTCATCACTTTCCAATATCTGGATCGATCTACTCAAGGATTCCTTCTCCTCGTTGCGACTTTGACCTAGTTAACATTCAATGGAAAATTCTACAAACGTAACCTGCTCTGATACCAAATTATATGATCTAAAATGATCATAAACTAAAAACTGATGTAGAATTGATTAGCCATTAATTGATTTGAATGATAACTGAAAGCACAGAAATAGAGTAAAACTGTTTGATAAGAATACTTTACGATAGCTGATTAATCATAAAATTGATGCATAACCAAAGTGCAAACAGTAAAATCACACTGATAGTAGATAGCAAGATTGATGACAAAGTTCGTTCCTGATGGACTATGTCTCTGGGTCTGCTTTCAAGATGGGCGACCATTTTTATTAGGAATGAGAAGAAGGTGTTTGTTACACAGAGAATTGATCAGTCTGAATGTGAATGTAGGCACTTATGATGACTGTCATCAGATATAAATTTGAACCATCTTTCCAACGTTGCTTACGATTTCCAAAACCGACCCCAGATGCTCTCGTAATACTAAAAACAAAAACCGCCTATGTCCTCTAGAATTTGCATACAAAAGTCAAAAACCACTCTAATCTCCTCCATGGACAAAACTACCTCTTAAAGGCCTAAAAATACATTGAAACCACCTTGGGCTAGGTTTGAGGGGAATTTGGTTGCCTCAAGATGAGTTTAGAACCTCGTCCTAGTAGCATAGGGACACCTAGGGCTAGTTGTTATGGTGGTGGAATTAATTTAATACCAAAAATACATTTCAAACCCAAAAATAAATTTTGGTCTACCCTAAAACCGTTTGCGGTCAACTTTAACCAAGCAGAGTTGGACAACTCATGTGAGCAGTGACCGAACCCATGGTTTAGGCACAGACAGTTATGCTGACATTTTCAACTAGCGGTGTCCCTTACCCACGCATTTGTGCATTTGTTGTTCACATGTAATCAATTACATTATGATTCTCCAATGTGGTTTTATCACCAAGCGGTTTATGAAACTCGATGGTTAACACTATGACGGTCTACATACACATGTTCACATGACCTCCGACACGGTTAGGCTGCCCATGCAGTTAGAGGTCTGTGTATTGATTTTTTTATAATGTTTTGTATGTTATTCAAATGTAATTTGATGATTAGGCAGAGACTTAGGTTTAGCACTTAGTGATAAGTTTTTTGGTGTATGGTTTTAGGTGTAGCATAGGTTTTTGAATTATATTTAGGATTTAGTACATAGATTAGGGTTTAGTAAATCAAATTTAGCAACCCTTGTACAATCTATTATCACTAAGCGACATTAGAAATATTTGTTGCATGATGGCATATCAATGCATATTGTTGACACAAACCACAGTTACGACATCAACCTGACAATGAACCATATCAAACCTTTGCCATGAACGACACCCATGTCGACTTCAAAATCTTGCAAGGCAACGATAAGACACGTGTCGTCGACCAATCCTGGCAGAACTGTCGATGAACACAAGTTGACAACCAAGCCCTAAACCCATATCCACTAAACGCGATGAAAACATAAACGGTACTTGAACAACCTGATCCATAACCAACACTGTTGAATTGTCGAAGCTGAATTGAAGTGAAGACAACACTGAACATTGATGATGACACTTGAATAATTGTACAATTGAATCAACAAAATCCTCATGGATCACGTCTAAGTCTGCACAAAGCTCAATATTTGTGTTGAATGTTGAGCGTATGGGCATGGATCGATATTGCTTGTTTCATTAGAATATCATTCAAAGAAAACATGGCCACAATGGAACCACAACATGAGTTCTCTTTTTTCACATATCATACATTCTAGTACTTTATGATGAAAAGACTGAGCCTACAGAAGAAAATGAAGAAATTGCTACAACCAAAGAAACTACAATTGTTAGGCACGGAGTGAATACACTCATTTGAGCATTCACAACTAAAAAGAACATTGCCAAAAAGTAGCCCCTAAGTGATGGACTGACCCAAAAGTAGAACAGTTGATATAACTTGAGAAGCCAAAGATTGGCCACTTAATAAGAGTTGATGAAGCAGAAATTGAAAGAGAAATTGTTAAGGAAGATTACTCTACCTATCAAATCAACCCAAAACACTCAGAGAAAGTTTAGAAATGTGGCTACAATGACAAGTACTCCCCAAGCATTAAGAGAAAGTTTATCACTCTGGAAGTAGCAGACCAAGCTACTCCAACAAACACTTCGGAAATGTCTCCCATACTTTATTATAATGTAGTCAAAGACATCAAGAAGATTCACGCTAACATTTCTCTCTTTGAACTTACAAGAATCACAAGATAGCAGGAGTTGCTCGTTTGTGCTCCCGAATAGTCTGCCTCATGTAACAATGCTTCTTTTCATAAGGGATCGGAATCGGGTAAGTCCTCTAGTTTTCTAGAGTATGTTCTTAATTAATTAACATTGGATGCAAATACTTTCTACCCTCCATTTTTGTTAACAATTGAAATTTTAAATTATAATGTACACAGTTTCTTAGTTGATTATGGTGCATCAATGAACATAATTCCTTTATTTGTAACAAATAAAATCAACGTGAGATGGGATAAAATAGATGCACATATCATTCAGGTGGACATGACCCTTTTCCATGCTATAGGTGAACTCATAAATGTGCTTATTCATTTTTCATCCAACCATCGATTTCACCAGTGTATAAACATAGTGATTGTGGGCCTTCTAGAAGCATATAGTGTTCTGTTTAGTTGAGACTAGTCCAACAAACTATAAGGATATTTTTCTATGGACTAGTCAAATTTGTGGCTTCCATATAAGGGTAGAAACAATCGAATCCAAGTAAACTTAGATCTATACATCAAGCATATTGTCACTCCCTTCAAGGGTAAGAATGAATGAATTGATTTCACAAACCTTATATTTGAAGATTACTTCTTAGGAAATGATTTGGGGTGACATCTTTCCCAACCATACCAATTCCCACCTGACACACTATTGGATTTCCTTTGTATTCCAATTGGAAAAGATGACATATGTATAGTAAGTAGTAGTTGTAGTAGTCGTAATAGTGTACTACATAGTCCTTGTACATATGAAGTTTGGACCTTGTTTTTTGACGATTCAAAGAGGTAGGAGGGCTTTGGAGTTGGTTGTGTTTTAGTAGTCCCATTATAGAGAAAACGTTTGAGCTCCAGTCGCTCGGAATTCAAGTGCATGAACAACATTACAAAATATGAAGCACTCATCTTGGGCTTACAATGGTTCATTTACCTCAATGCCAGAATTCTCAAAGCAATAGGTGTCTTTGAAATTGTCATATGATAGGTATGTGATACTATACACTGTGTGTCACCTCATATGAAAAGTTATCAAAAATAAGTATGTCATTTGATTTCTCATTTCAAAACTATCATTATTATTTATGTTCCTGGAATACCCAATGTAGTTGCAGATGCACTAGAAAATGTTGTTGCTAGGTTATCACCGCTCAAGGATGGTTTTTTTATATAAATTATTTATAAACCATTTTTCCCTCACAACATCACTAAATTGTGCATTTTCAATCTAGACCACTAGATATTGCACTTTATGGTGAACGCTGATGCATTCAAGGATGTAGCTATCAACAAAGACAAGCACCAGAAAGCATTGCAAGGTGCAGATTGTGCAAACAAATAGATCCCCATGCTAAAAGGTGTGATATCATTGGAAAAGTTGTATTAATTGAAAAACTACTTAGAAGGGTCAGTCAATACAAAAACCCACATTTCAATGCTATTGCATGAGAAATAAATCTAGGGACAGAAAAGAATCTGTACTTTTTCATTCTCGGTACTTGTTGCACGCCACAAGAGCGAAAATCTTCATCCTCTTATTGAAATAGTAACGAGATGTATTCGCGTGGAAATATGACGGGCTCAAAACTTATGACACATGAATAATCCAACATGTTATTCCAATCAAAGAAGGGGCCATGCCTTTCCAAAAAAATTTGCAAAAGGTACATCTGACGCTTGAGCCTCAAATTCAAAAGAAGTTCAGAAAACTATTGGATGCTTAGATCATATATAAAGTGTGACATTCTACCTAGGTATAAAATATGGTCCTAGTAAGAAAGAAGTTTCGAGAGGTTTTCTTATGTGTTGATTTCCACAACTTAAATCGTGCCTCAGACAAACATAACTTCCCCGTTCCTTTTATGGAACAAATACTGCAAATAGTATCGTAGTCAAAAATGTTTTCCTTGTTGTATGGTTCTTTATGGTACAATTAGGTTCTGGTCTCAGAGCCTAACAAACTCAAAACAACTTTCCACACAAAGTGGCGCATGTTTGCATTTAGGAGAATTCCATTTTGTATAGTCAATGGCAGTGCAACATTTCAGTGCACAATGGACATTGCATTTCATAGAATGATCAAGCAATGTAGTGGTCTATCTTGACGATGTCACAATTTTTCTAGGAAAATATCATACCATTTATGCCATTTGAAGAAACGTTTTAAGCAATGTCAGAAATATGGGATATCCCTTAATCCCAAGGAGAGAATTTTGGCAGTGTCCAAAGGTAATCTCTTGGGACATATTACTATGAAAAGTGGGATTAAAGTATACCTAGATAGGGTGAAAACAATTATGTAGATTCCCTTCCATGTGAATAAGAAAGCTACGTCATCCTTTCTGAGGAAAATCAACTTTCTCTGCAAGTTCATCTCCAATTATGCTCAGATCGTGAAAACTATACAAGAGATGGGAAAAAGGGATGTGTTATAAAAGTGGGATAAAATGGGAAACAACACATTTTCCCATATTTAGAAAGTTATTGCAAAAGAACTTGCTTTGTATAGCCCAGGTTTCAAGAAATATTTTATGCACTGCACTTTCTCTTCTGACACTTCTCTTGTCATTGTCCTAACAAAAAATGATGATCAAAACAATGAATGACCAATATCTTTCATGAGTGATAGCATACAAGGACTCAAGCTTAACTATCCCACCATTTATAAGTAGGTGTACGTTGTTTATAAGGTGGTAAAGAATTTCTACACCTATATCTTGAATAACCAATGCATTATTTTTGTGCCACACCCAACAATTAGATAAATGTTGTTCAACAAGGTTGGGTGAGAGAAGAGTGAAGTAGATGACTATTCTACAAGAGTATGACTTAAAGTTCAACCTAGTTCACAGAATCAAGGGCCACAGTCTATGTTGACTAGTAGCAGAAGCGATGGATGAAAATGAAGAATATCCTTTATGATGGAAGCAGGAGATTGAAATGTACAATGTTGAGTGAGATTCCCCCACTACCAATTCAAATTCTTGGTATGTGGATTTTCACCAATACCTTGAGCATGACACCATGACCTCTCACTTATCATCACATCAGAAGGGGGCACTTAGACCTAAAGAATTATCTTATCAATTGGTGCATGGGTTATTTTTAGAAAGCATAATAATGGAGTGTTGTTGAGGTGTCTGGAAGCGCACGATTTAGAGAGAATTCTACATGATCTCCACAACAGACCAATTGTGGCACACTTTTCGGGTGATACAACTGCACATAAATTTATGCATACCAGTTTCTATTAGCCCACATTATTCAAATATACTCATGCCTATGCCCACAAATGTCAAGTCTATCAAAAGTGTGTTGATTGAAACATGAAGTCATCCACCCCATTGTAGCCTATTGTAGTGGAATAACCCTTTCAACAATGAGGTGTATATGTTATTGGAAAAATGTTTTTTCATTCGTCAAAGTACCGTCGTTACATCCTCACTACTACGGATTACTTCACAAAGTGGACAGAACCAGTTTTGCTAAAGCACGTGAATGATTAGGAAGTGATCAACTTCCTTAAGGTGAATATCATTTCCAGGTTCGACATTCCAACTTCACTTGATTTTAACAATGAAACTTATTTTTCGTTGTTAAAATTATATGATTTTGCATTGGAAAATGGAATTGTATTGAAGCACTCAACTAACTATTATCCGTAGGGAAATGGTCTTGTTGAGTCTACAAATAAGAAACTTATCCATATCATTAAGAAGACCATCTTGTCTGAACAAAGGAACTGGTACTTCACTTTGGGAAATTCCTTATGGGTTGATCGAGTCACGCCAAAGCCCTCTCTAAATGTGTCTCACTTCCTGGTGTATGGAAAAGAATCCACCCTTCCCCTAAACATCTACTTGCCTACCCTCCAACTTTCACAATAATCCCAGGGCAAGCCTTGTTTATTAGTTCAACGTAGGATGGTCACTCTTCACAATTTACAGGAAGAAAGATTGAAAGCAAAAGAAATTTTTTCTCTTCACTAGATTTGTATCAAGAAGTGGTTCGATAAGAAGTTTGAAGGGAAGAATGAATTTGGTATGAGTGACTTAGTCTTAAAGCGGGACAAATCCAATAATGATATAGGAAAACACACTAAGTTTCTATCCTTGTGGATTGATCCACCGTTCACCATACACGAAAATCTTGGCCAACACACATATCATCTACAATCACAAGATGGGAAGATTGACTCTCTCCCTATTAATGGAAAAGACTTGAAACATTATTTTCAAGGATGATCTGGAGCTATGCCCTGCACTATGTACATAGTCTCTTTTCTTTCATATTTTTTTGGTTTTATATTTTGTTTTCATTATGTAAATAAGTGTCATGTGTGAACATGTTTTCTGACTTCTTTGTGTGTGTGGTTGAATTGCAAAGAGTCTTGTGACACTACAAAAATTGTCTAACCTTCATTCCTCCTTCTTCACCTTGGTTACATATTTTTGTCGATGAAGTTCTGATGGAAAATACAATCTATCCATGAGGAGGGTTTTGGTCAAACCATGATACTTTTTTCTATTCAAGAAACCTGATGCCCACACTCATTTCTTTATGTTTCGATGTTTTCATGCTTATCAAATTTGTAGAGGAGGAAAATGGGAAAAATGTGAATGAGAAAACCTAAATTAGAGGTCTCTATATACTTCTCTGAAGGGACAACATCTCTTTCTCTCAATAAGTCAGGATCCCTCTTCTACACATAAAATTAATAAGTTCCAATGCACATTCCTATTAAGATAAATAAATAAAGGTGAAAGAAGAGAAAGGCTTCCAATGCAGAGAGGTGAACAAAGAAACTTTATTGGGGTACTAACTAGGCTAATTGGAAGTGCATCAATTCTTGTGTTCCTACAGTGACTCTATAAGGTTACTGTTCAGGCCTACTAGTAATACATAAACACTAGAGATGAAAAATTTTACTCTGAAAATCTAAATCTCGTGAACTTCACTACCCTTTCCAATTAGAAACATTGCGATATTGGTGAACCTTATGTTGTGTTCAATGGAGAAGGTAAAAAGGGGACCATTTTTATTCAATGGGTAAGTGGGGAGACTAGAGGGATATACACAATGAATCAATACTCCCTGAAGAACTAAGACATTGTAGAGAAGAGTCAACCAAGACAAAGAAGCTAGAATTGTACTAGTGTGCCACAAAGTGTTGTTACTGCTATAACATCTTCCCAAATTTTGGCCTGAATCAAAATTTGGATCCTACATTGGTCTTGTATATTGTCCTTGTAAACATTGAAATCAATTTCATGTTTTTTATTTTAGTGTTTTGGTCCCTTTAGCGAGAAAATAAAAATGACATATTTTCACATGTTAAGTGTCGCACGATGTATATGATCTTCTTTTGGTGGTTTCAAGGGATTATCTTTCTGAAAATGAGTTCATCCTGCAATGTAAACATCTTTTTCACTCATTCTCAAAGTTTTAAGCACTTTCACAAAAGTGTCTTCACGGTCGTCGCAAAGTGTATCTTTAGTGTTGCACTTGTCGTAAAGTTGTCAAAATGAAGGAAGTTTCTTATTCACATGTACTAGATTAGCAATGTTTTTGTGTCACTAATTATTCTAAGTGTGTGATCACAGTAAAATTATTATCAATGTTCACATCATCCTCATCAATCTTTCACTTAGTTAATTTCTGAAAACTTTCCGACCAAGCAACCTAGCCTCATCCAAGCTTCCTGAACTACACATTATGCAGTCTCAACCCTTGAACTATGACCGTACCTCTTGACACTCTGCAATGTGTAGTTCTTGTCTCCAAGGACTGTACATTGTGTAGTTTCAATACTCAAGCCCAGACCTCGGCCTCCAAAATTTCACAATCCATCCTTTCAATCTGGCCTCAACTACGCATTGCACAATCTCTGACCTCAACCTTATCCCATAAGCTTATGAGTTGTGTAATTGTGCAATTCCCCAACCTTCTCCTCCTTTTATAACTATGAAATAGGGTGAACTCATGTCCGTTCCCTCGGCCTATGACACTAAGCTCCCAAACTGTGCAATGTCCTTCCTTAGTCCAGCGTAAACTGCACATTTCACAGTCTTAACACTTAAGCTTCACCCATGACTACCTGAGTTGTACAATTTTGTAGTCACTCAACTGTTTTCTCACCTTGTCACTCAGTTATAGATCAATCATTGGATCAACATGCACTATCTTAGGTTAGGGGTTTATCAGACTAATTTCGTCTCATCATGAGTGAATTGTAGATGTAGATACCTTATCATACCATGACAGGATGATGAAGAAGGGAAGCATGTTGAAATAGACTATCATAGTTGATTATGCATGCATATCAATGAAGAGAAATAAAAGGGACACTAGTTTGTGACCACAACTCAAGACTTGATAGCATTGAAGACTCCTTACCTCTAAGCCACACAAAGGAGGATAGAAGAGCATTTTCAAGCAAACACGTAGGAAGAAGTAGCAAGAATGGCTTGAAATTTCCACGTCATCAAGAAGTCCATGTTAGCAATTTCATGTCATGTCATGTCAAGATTCGTCACATGCCACACCATTACTATGGATTATGTAATTTATATTTTGAAAATGTATTGTAAAGTGGAAGTCCAAAAGACATGTACACAATATGAAGAGTCATTTAAAGTTTAAAAGTCATAAGAATTCAAATATTCATGAGGGTAGTCAAAGGGTTACAAGGAAGGTGAAACATCACCTCCTCATTGGTTATATATACACCCTCATTGTATGAGAAAAGGACTTTTCACCTTGGCTCCTCCCACAAGGCACTAAAGAGACAAGCCTAGTTCTTTTCTGGAGCAAGGAGTGGCTCCAATGCTCCACTATTGGAGCTAGTGGTGTTCATTGTATACATGTGTCTTGGAAATTTTGCTTAATATCAGAAACCTCATGGCCAACATGTTCTTCATGCATGGATTATGAATATTTGTAACACTATTCTATCAATGCTTGTAATTAGTGTTTACTTTCATTTGTCCTAAAGTAGTTGAACTATTTTTGTTATTTTACTACTTATCATATTGCGAATGTGTTGTAATGTTTGCTATAGTTGTTGAATCCTTGTGGAATATTCCACAGGATGCTAGACACATCTTTCTTGTTATATTGGTGGTAATGAATGTCACATCTTTGTGGACTATTCCACTATATGTTACACAAACCTTTATTGTTTGTGTGTGTCTCTAATAGGGTGGTACTATTACCTCTCTCCTAGAGGCTCACTTCTTTCTCTTCCTCCACAGTAGAAGAACCTTGACAAACCTGCAACTAAACACTTGCCAGGAACATCCAGTTTCTTTTCGAAGGAAAAATTGGATTCCTCTCTCTTGCTGATAGTTAGAGCCAATGAAAGTCTTTCTAAATTCGGCAACCAGGCCATATTCTGAATAGGGATCCTATTCTAAACAGTGTGATGTCTAATTGGGACCACATATCGCAGAGACCGCTTGAACGTTTGCAGGTCCAACATTGTCAACACATAGTAACCACCTCCTCTCAATTAGTGTTATGGTGAGGATTAGGGTGGGGATATTATAGAGTGGTATCAGAGCATCTAGATTCAACAATTGGATTGGAGAAGCTCTATCATGGGCACGTACAAAAAAATCCTATAAAAAGGGTTTTCATAACGAGTCTTAAAAAATAAACTAAATTAATGCTTAGGTATTAAAAGTGAGTCTATAATTGGTGTACTACTTGGATGGTAAGAATGCAAAAATCCCTAGTTTTGGGATGTAGCGCACTGTGAGAGTAATATCTAAATATAAGTATGATGAAATCTTACTCATAGTGTTAATTTTGATTGTAATTATGTTCAACATGTTATTGTGATAAATTCCTTAGAAGTTAATTATTTTTATAGTTGGAAATTTGAATACTAGATCGTCAGTGGCTGTGACCTTGGAAACTCTCTTTTCTTTAATTTTGCAAAAATACTTGCAGGGAAATGAGTTAATTATACCATACCACCAACTTTATTAGGATATGTGATCCTGTATGCTTGGAACAACTATGCTTATGATATTTGAGGGATTTCGAGATGAATCCTTGTACGATGTGTGTTATGTATAACACTGCTCATTTCACTGAATGATAGGCATAGGTATATATATTGATTGGTATGTAAAAATACCATCATGTAGATGTGGCAAGGCCTAGAGCCTCGTTGCTTTGAAGGCATGATGTTTTGTGGCTCTATAAAAGAATGGTAGGTTTTGATGTACATTTATTTGGTTTTGATAGTAGCACTATGATTGTTGATTATGGTGGTTTCTTCCTTAAGCCATTGGATATTAGGTGTAGCATCGTGATTAAATACTTAGCTATTGATTGCAAATTTCATGTTCAATCTTGATACACTTATGAACGTAGTATATATGTGTGTGTGTGTGTGTGTGTGTGAGAGAGAGATTTCAAATGCCCTCAATTGTTCGCATGCGCAAAGAGGCTGACTGTATTGAATGTTGATGGTTTTGGTTTAAAAAAAAAATAAACCTATGTGGGCATGATTATAAAAGAATTGATATGCTCATGTGTATGAAACTTTTCATTTTGGAAATTATTTTGAGATACAATAATAACCAATTATGCCTTAGATTTTCAAGGCATGTGACTAATGAATGACTGAGATGTGTGTGCAGTTGTAGGACAACATGCTTGGAACAACATGGTAGCATAGAAAATGATGTGTAATTTATATGAATGACACTAACAACTGAGTGAATGTGGAAGTATTTCTAGACTCAGTAGTAGTAAAAGAAGCCTGTAATGTGGCATGGTGTAGCAAGCAGGAATGGTTGGAAATTTCTGGAGCTTTTAATTATGAGCCTTTGGCGGACACCTAAACTCATGGGGATTGGGTTGATATGTTGTTGAATATGTTATGTTTTGTGTTCCTTGAATGATGTATGCTTGAATTTTCCCTTTTACTATTGGATTGCACATTTCCATGCTATTTTTCTTGGTGATTTTATGATTGTTGTCATGACTTTCTTTATTTTTACAGTTTCCCTCTTTTCCTTTGGATTTTTCCTTTTGTCTTGATGCTTGGGGGGCCTCGGGAACATTGGTTGGGCATGGAAGGAAATCCATAGGGCTCTAGTAAGGGATCCAAGGATTCCCTACACATAAATAAGGAACATGAATAGATGAGAAAGGTTAAAAATGTGCCCAAAAACGCCATCATTGAAATACCTTGAAGCATTGCTCCTGAATACAACAAGAAGTAGAAAAAAAATTATGTGCAAGTTAAAAATTGATGTGTGTGTAGTAAACAAAAAAAATGAGCTCTCTAACTCTGATTTTAATTGATATATGATTATCCATGACTAAATGAATGGTAGTATTATAGCCAAGTGGCTTATTTTGGCCCATGGGTATAATGGACATAGATATGACAGCCATGAAAATGGATCAAAATGGGGTTCTCTTGACCTTGAATCTAATCGAATATGAAAATTTATGTTCATGATCATGCTTCAAGAACATGCGATTATTTTGAAAACACAGGTGGAAGTTCCATTAAGTTGTTGGAGAGTGCACTCTTATACCTTTAGAAGCAATGTAGCTGATAAAACCTCCTTACTATTTTTTGTAACTCTCAGAGACAGATCCTGGGCAGTTCTTGAACTAGTGCCCAAGACATCTTAGAATTGATAGAAAGTTTTTAAAGTTAGTGGCCAGAATTAGAAACCATGAGGGCTTGCAACCAAAAATTCTAGTTTTGAAACCCTAAACTTCTAAAACATAATGGCGAGAAAAACTATGAGAGTTGCAAAGCGCTAGACTAAAGGAGTGGTTCGAAGATAATAAAGATGAAAAATTTTATAAAGGAAATTACGAATCTGACCATAACTATTGTAGAAAGAATACTAAAACGTTGATGAGATATGGATGAATTTATAGTGTGGTGGAGTGCCTTTTGAGGCAGCTTTAATTAATTTTTGCAAGTACTCTCTGCTAAAAGACAACATTAGTAAATTTGTTGAATAAAAGAAACCAACAACTTCATTACACTCACACTGACAGAGGAAAAACATTCATGAGAGATGACAACAAGAGAGAGAAAACATAACTACAACTACCAAAGCTAGAAACAAATTGCAATGTAATCTTCAAATTTCAGAGAAATTTTTCTGATTACAATATAAATCATGGAGAGTTGGTATTCCCATCTCTAAACCCTTCAAACATTTCCCCTCAAATTTTATTCTCCTCCCTTTGATTAACTGTCAAATTAGTTTTTGAAACTGAATTCTTAAAGTAGTTAATAAATTGCTTTTAAAGCAATTATAAAAACTATTTTTTTAAGTTTTTGAAATACTCTCTCTCTCTCAATATTAAATCTCTCTCTCTAGCCCTTTTCCTTAAAAATGAACTCTCGACCTACATTTTGGTTGTTTTAATGAAAATGAGTAGTTGGAATATGCTACCCCAAGATCACTCCATTGTTTATCCTTCGTGCATTTAGTGCCATCAAGAAACCATTAATTTGTGGCATGTATGATATGGACCGACGATCATCCTGGAAATTGCAAGACATATACCTTCATGTTTCTCAACCTTCTATGATAGACAAAGGATTATTTCAAAATGCCACTAGAAAATAATAGAATTGCAAAGCTGGGATGGACTACCTGTGACAGAGGAGACCAAAACTGCATAACATGACACTCAGTATCCTTTAGAGCAAAGGGAGTGGGTATAATTCCTAAAAGCAAAAAACCATTATTGTGGAAGAAATGATCTCAATATCACATCCAACCTGTCCAACCTCAATTTACACTATGTTGAATGAGAAAACAGAAACCTCTTACTTTCTTCGTGCAGTGTTGATACAAAAATGTTCCTTTTAGATGGCCAACTCATCTATAATCAAGTCAAATGAGTGACATATTTCATCTTGCCTTAGCACCAATTTGATTTCCACGGTTTAGGCATGACTTGTTCATATAATTTCGAATGTTAATGATGTTATTGCAGCAAAAAATTAATCAAGGCATAAGGCTACGTCCCCTGAATAATTTTTATGATTGTGAATAAATGCAAAGATGCCTCCGTATAACAATTAATTTGAGGCAAGTGAATTCATGAAGCACTTTCCTTTATCAAACTTTAACAATAATTAAACAATACAAACCCATTTGTAAACTTTTCAAATAAACAGTTTCATCATCTTTATTAGATAAATTAACAATTGCTCCAAGCAACACTTTTGATGGATTTAAGTCAGATTCAAAGCGTTTTGACTTGGACCCATGCTCTTCTATTTTCATGAAAATATTTCCACAAAACGCCCCCTTCATAATCTGAGATAGTTATAGAGAGATCATCTAGTTGACTTAGAAACGAAAATTGATTAATGGCAAACATTTTACAAATGTTTGGCATATACCTTCCCGTGGATCTGGCGATATCCCTTAAATAGCTCCGAATTTTTGGACACTTCTCACATAGAAGTAAATTGGGGGTATTCTACAAAAATTCTAGATCACAGATTTTTAAAATCCAGCACGATATGTGCAAAAGGTGAGCCCGAAATTCATGGCCCGGAGATGTTTGTGTTTTTTGTGTATGTGGTCTTTTCTCCAGATCTTTGTAGAATTCCTCAATAAGATTCTTGTCTACGGTGAGACAACTTAGAGTAAAAGTGTCAATTTTATCACTGCAAAGAACATCAACTCCATCCGTTTCTTCAATTTCTAGCATTCGCTTTGTAATATCGTCCTACTAGGAGAGCCAATGAGAGAAAATGGCCAGTGTGACAGAAAGAACAACCAACATAGCAATGGGAATGCCATCAACTAGAAAAACTAGGAGATTGTTGATTCCCTTTCTATAAGATCAGTGTTGAATGGAATACATGACAGTAATCTCCAGAATCATGCCAATAGCTATGGAACAAACATAGAAATCTCTAATAGTTGTAATGACCTTTTGGAAATGTCCAACAACTTTTGTCAAATCAACAAGATGGACAGTTTTACCAAAGAACATATGAACACCGATAGTAATTGCAAAAAACACAATTTCTCCTTGCTTACACATTGAACCAAAGAAGACTTCGTCTCCAAGATATTTGGTGAGAAATGACTATTGGGCTTTTGCGTTGACAAATACATTATTATTGCTCGAGACATAGCAAGTTATTGCCTCTTCTGCCCTTGTAAATAAATATGTTAAAATATAGTCGATTCAAAAATGGTGTAGTCAACAACTATGGATATTGTCTTACTGGTTCATTGCTAAAATTATAGCTCATGTCAAATCCATCATTGGAACAATTTACAATATATATTTCCAACCCAACTTTGTGCACACTTTTCTATTACTTCTTTTTCTGTTGTCAAAACGCTTCTTTCTAATTGCATCAACCTCGTCTATAAAGATAATACAAGGAGATTTCTCCTTTGCAAGTTAAAAAACATCATGAATCAATTTGGTACCATCCCCAATGGAACGTTTGGACTATTTGCAGACCAGCGAGTTTGGAAAATGTTACATTTGTTTGTGGCGCAGCACATGCATGAAGCATTAGTATTTTCCTGGTTGTTGGAGGCCATAAGTAGTACCCCTTTCGGTTGATGAATACCAAGTTTTTTAATCCTCTCCCCTTCGATTTTAATTAAGAATAAAATCCCATCTCGTGACAAATTCTTTTTTAAGTGCCTCGCTATATATATTGATTGTCCGCCTTAAAAACATAAGTTCCACATTTTATTAAAAATTATTCCTTTGCATAAAAGCCGAGAAGCACAAAATTGGTTATAAAAAGGCCAATTCTTCCCATAAATTAAGGACCAAAACACATTTGTTCCTGGTGAATTTAAGCCAGCCTTATAATGTTGTTTCCAGCGAGCAATTCCCTTTGACAATGATAATGCAATAAGATGGAAAGTGGAAATTTGTTCCTGGTGAATTTAAGCCAGCCTTATAATGTTGTTTCCAGCGAGCAATTCCCTTTGACAATGATAATGCAATAAGATGGAAAGTGGAAATTACGTATTTGGATACATTTTTCATGAACCGATTTGAGCCTTAAGTGCACTCTTCACTGACTCGTATTTAGGTACAACACTATTTACTATATATCTCTCTCGAAGGCTAAACTAATATTCTATGTGCTTTGCATGAACCTCTGTGTTGAATTGTGGTAACTGTGGTATAATAGTGAGGAGCGGTTGTGGACACGTGATAAATGGTCTTGTTAAGGACTAATTTGTACGCACAGTGGTGTAACAACGAGGAGCTGTTGAGAACGCCTAATATATAGGCTTTGTTTAAGATATGTGTGTGAATGGTTGAACACCCATTGAAAGGATAAGATGAGCAATAATCTAATTTTTTGCAAATTTATATGATGAATCTCATGAGAGAGCGTATGCCATGTTATAGGAAAGCATGGGAATTTCGCATATAGGGTGAACGAAGTGGATTGAAAAGAGTACTACAATACATTGGAGATGTTATAGTGTGCAACAAGTTTTGTGCATAAAGCTCCATGAAATAGTATGTATGTTTTCCAAGTGTTTCATTGAACACCAAACATGGTATTCCCCTCAAGGGAGAGGGGATTGTGACATCCCCTGTGGGTTAATTCTTCTTGTAAAACCTTTCTTTGTAATTATATAATTATAAATTAAAAATGACTGAGAGAGGGACACAAATTCCATTGCTTGAGGAAGGAGATTATTGAAGTAGTTGATTGTTTAAATATTGGTCATAGGTTGACTAAGTGGGTTTTAATGGAGTTGATGGTGTATTAAAATCAATTGAAATGAAAGATAGGCCCATGTGTCTTTTGGAAAAAACTATAAGACAAGAAAGGAAATTTTTTAATGAAGAGTGATAGTGTTGGAATACGTAGTATATCCAAGCACGCAAGAGAGGGAGAGCATGGGTTGTTTCATCCACAAAATTGGTCCAGGTAGACCACTCGAAAGAGACAGATTCATCATGGAAGAGAGGCTCATGTGGAAGGGTTATAGGCAAAGAGGATTATGTGGAAGTATTTTGGAGGCCGAGAGGCTTCTGTGGAGCCATTGGAGGTTGAGAAGCTCCTATTGGCAAAAGAAACGATGCATGATTGTAGATAAAGAGTAGAAAAGTGGAATGAGGCTGAGAGGCTACTCTAAACACTTGTTATTTCATTTAGAAGGGGAAAAGTCAATTCAGCGGAAAAGAAATAAAGAAATTCCTCATGAATAGGAAGGAAATAGGAAGAGAAAACTTGACAAAGAGGGAGAAATCAGATAGAAAATAGACTAGCTGAATAAGCTCAGAGGGTTTACTAGTGGAGGACAAAGATAAGTGACTTTCCAAGGACTGATGAAGCCACCAAGTGTATCTTGTAGACTAAGGAACCCAATGGAAATTTATTGGATTTATGAAACTACTAGATTAAGATGAGATGCTTAGGTATTTGTGAGGGTGAATGAACTACACGGAGTTTCCTTGGGGCTTAAGCTCCAGTGCTTGACTCTCTGATGAAGTACTTGCATAGGTGATATATTTATCTATTAGTATCTTATCCAGATGAGGAGCATTCCCATGTTGAACTCTCATCCCCTTATGGTTTTCTGAGGACTAAAAAACCACCTAGAGTGGCTTGCCTTCAAAACCACTAGGAAGTTTATTGTCTTAAGAACCTGGTGCTTTATCAACATTTTAGCATTGTAGAATCCTCCCATAATTTCATATTAATATATCTTCCTCTCGTGATCAAGTAGTGGCTTATTTAGGGCAGAAGAAACCACAAAGAGTGGTTTTCCTTAGGACTGAATGAACCACTTGTAAGCTTGCGATATGAAGAATCTAATAACTATTCAATAGCTTAGCACTCGGGAACCTTCCCATGACATAATAAGATTCCTCTTGTGATTAAAAGAGGTGATCCTCTATGATATAAAAGGCCCCTGTGATGAAACTGATTGAGATCGGGCCTTAAGATATGACAATAAAAAATTATTGAGAACAATTCAAGGAAGCAAGTCCCTATGCCTTTGATTATTTGATTGGATGGTGGGTAAAGGTGGGTTTACCTTGGAGGCCCCATTTCAGCTGGGATTATTGACCTTACATGGTTTAGCAGTCCAACATCAAGCTCTAGAATCTATCTTAAGGGTGACAACTCCATGAAAGACTTGGTTGCATCTCGTTTATGGTTGGGCGGAGAGTTGATGTCCCACTCTCATTTGGAACACTTCTGCACTATATAAGGTACGTGTTTCTCATGTTATTTAATCACCATGAAAATATGTTTGCATTTCTAATTTGAACTAGTGCTAATGATGTATGAAGCATGGTATGCAATCTACTATTCACCTATTTTATTAATTTGTTGCTAAGACGTTTTTTAAATTTCTTGAAGTGTGTGTGGTTTGGGCTTGTAAATCAAATGGGGAATGAGATTCTTATTTAACTATGGAATGTTGAGTTCCTATAAAAGTTATGGAAATTGTGTGGTGCCCTATTTTCTTCCATGATCTTGTTTTTCTCATTGCTATTAACAAGCCTGTAGATCTCTTAATAGCTATGAGTCATTAATGGCTTATGGATCTCATTAAATTTGAATGGACAAGTCCTTGTCCTATTCTAAATATTATCGAAATAATTTATGATTAAGTCATGATTCAATATTTCTAAGCTCAAGAAGGAAAGCTTGTACACACACACACACACACACACACACAAACATATGCATTTTTTATACACACAGTTTTAACACACCGATGTAAGTGTTGGTAGAATTTGTTAAGTAAATTGTGTGTTGGTGTGGGAGAGTATTGTTTCAATATATGGAAAACATGCACTTCCCCCAACCCAACTGTTGTAATAGTTCAAGGTGGGATAATTCCATTATAGAACCATCAGATCTAAGCTCAAGTATATCGCCCATGGCCCAAGAACTGGGTAGAACAACCATGGAAAATATAGGTAGGAAATGTTACCTTGTAAATGATGGAGCAGAAGCCATATCCTTAGCCCTGTAAACCTTATTCATGGTTGTGGTAGGACTTATCAGAATGTGGGAAGGTGTGCTTGAAAACCAAATCACTATCCCATATGATTGCAACAGATGACCGAGTGGGAAACCAATGTATTGGTCGATTGAGATCAAGCAGAGAAATCAACGATTGAAGGGAGACCTAGGATGATGTAAGTGTGAAGGTCTCATTCCAAAAAGCCCAAAAAAAGTTTGTGTGAGGGAAACACCGAGATGATGTAGGTCTGGCTAGCATGGCAAGAGTGGGACCACTAGAGTCATAGGTGAGATGAAATTCCAAGACCAATCAAAAGTATTTATGGTACAAGAATGTGGACCCTCTAGGGAATATAAGCCTGGAGGTTACTTCCCCGAGAGTGCGAGTAGGCATGGGATCACATAATGTCATGCGAATGTGGCATACTTGCAAGACTAATAGCCTAGTCATTCGTGCAATTGTGCAAATCCAAAAATGGGTCAACCCTGTAATGTTTGCAAAGGTGAAAAATGGGAGAGGAGTGGGGTAACAAAGCTTGGGAGAGGGGAATATTGGTAGGTATGTGACAACCATCAAGTGGTAGGTAATATATATGTACAAATGAATTGTATTTTAATTTTTAATGAAAAGTGTAGGGTTGTGGAGCTCGAACCCGTGAACAAGTCGACAACCAGTAAATGAATGCTAGGTGGTGATAAGAGATTAGCGTGGTGGGTGTAACCACATCGATAAGATGATAATGTGGCACTCTCTAATTTGATATAATTGTAATGGTCACATCTCTTGATATAAAGGTTAGATTGAGGTAAATTTTTATATTAACGGAATCATCTTAACGAGATGAATGCAATGCTAGTGCTAAACTAAGGTTTTAAGTAATTTGGAAAGATCAAAATTTTTAGATCCCATTTTGATAACTACACCTTGGATCTTGGGTCAACATAGTAACCAGCTCCTCTTAATCGGTGTTATGGTGAGGATTAGGACAGGGTTGTTACATGAAAAAATAATTATTCATTAAGATATCAATTGAGCGATCATAATTAAGAGAGTTACCACGAAAGGAGAGAATAGGTCATTTAGAAAATAAAGGCTTTGACTATGATTACCACAATTATGGAGCATTGTAAATACAAATTTATTGATAAGAAATAGGAAACATAATATAACTTTGCAATTGTAAGCACCCACTATTTAATAAATTCACATTTCTAAAATTAATCTTAAAGCCTTCTTTTCCCAAGAAAAAATTGCAATAAATTATTATTGTATGTGTGATGAATGATATATATAACCAACATAGATGCATCTTAAGTACAGATCTAACATAAGCCTAGAGGGATCAAATTTCCTCACATGCAAACTTCTTTAGAGTGGAAAATACAATATGTTATTTTTCATTGTTTAAATTGTATGTTTGAATTCTAAACAGAGTATATATAGCACAGAATAAACATTTTAACTATAAAAACTTAATTCTTTCATGATATTTACATAATTTTTTAAAAGGATATATAATATGTACATAATTTACATTAAAGTATTTTACATCACATGTACATCGAGACATTTTTTAACACAAACTAAAATAGTGTTTTATCATTAATTGTTATGCTCTTGACCTGCGAGAAATCCAAAATACCATAAATATGAAGAAATATAGCCCAGACCAGAACATAGAATTATCACATGAAATGAGAAAAATGGAAAAGTATTTTATTATTCAGAAGAAGATTCAATGTTCGCTTGCCTCTTCGAGGGGGTAACCTCCAATAGAGAAGAGCTCAATTACAATAAGGCTCGATTATCTTTCCCTTAAAAATTAAGACTAATTATAGTTAAATGACATCCAAAACCCTAACTACCAATGTCCCCTTGCTTAACACAAGTTAACCACTTTATTTATTAACTATGGACCATTTACAACTAACTATGGTCCTTTTTATCAACTACTTACAATTAGTAATGTAGGCTTTATTGACTCTCTAACTAGCTATGACTCTCACTCAACCCATTGGGCTTAATACATAAATAAAGGGGTTAGGGTTGGACTCTAACATGCCCTCCCCCATCAAAAGAAGCCTTGTCCTCAAGGCTGAAGCTGCAGAATCTGTTGAAGAATATTGGTTGGTTCCCAGGTCGCATATTCTAGAGAAGTGTCTTTCCACTTGACGAGGATTTCCTTGATCGTGTGACTACAAAGATGTTTTTCACGAGTATCGAGGGTTGTTCTGGTTGATGCCAAAATGAGCCTTCCTCATCCAATTCGGGTAGACTTGTTTGAACTCTACAATTTTTCCCCACCACTTTCTTGAGGCATGATACATGGAAGACCAGATGGATTTTTGAAGTAGGTGGAAATGCCACTTTGTAGGTGGCTACTCCTATGCATTGAAGTATCTGATAAGGCCCATAGAATTTTGGTGATAGTTTCTGGTGACCCTTTTGTTTGAGAGATATTTGGTTATATGGTTGGAATCACGAGAATACCTTATCCCCTTATTGAAATGTGTGCTGAGAACAATGTTGGTCTACCTGTTGCTTCATTCAATTCTGAGCTTGATGTAGATTATCATGAGATGAGCTATCATGGCAACATAGTTCCGTAGGATTTGATCAACTGCCTATACTTTATAACATCCAGGGATATAATAAATAGGTGAAGGTGGGAGTTGGCCATACATTGCCTCATATGGAGTCATCTTAGTAGCTTCATGTTAGATAGTATTATACCACCATTTAGGTAAAGGTAGCCACTCTACCCATTGATGTTGTTTTTATGAAGTGAATCACCTCAAATATGTCTCCAAACAATTTTTGACTGCTTTTGTTTGACTGTCAATTTGGGGATGATAGGCAGTACTTAGGTGGAGCTGTGTGCCTTTTACCTTGAAAATTCCCTGCCAAAAATTTGGTGGTGAAAGTGGGGTCGTGATCAAACAGAATGGAAGTTGGCATGCCATGCAGTTTGAAGATCTGGTCCAAGAAAATTTGAGGCACCAAAGTGGGAGTAAATCATTGTGGTAGAGCACAAAAATGAGCATATTTAGCAAGTCTGTCCACAACCACCATGATGACTGATTTGTTTCCTGACTTTGGGAGACAAGTGATGAAATCCATGGAAACATCCATTCAAACAAAGGCAAGCAAAGGCAAAGGTTGTACGGTCCTCGGTAACTTGACTGTTTCCCCTTTGTTGTGTTGGCACACCTCACATTCAGCTTCGAAAGTAAGGATGTCACTTTTCATGCCTATCCAAAATAAAGAACGATGTGCACGAGAATAAGTCTTCTAAAAGATTGAATGTCCTGCAATTGGAGATGAGTGCAGCTCATCCAAGATGCGGGTTTTGTGGGTGGAGGCTGGTGATATAACTACTAGATCCTGTAGTGAAGAATCTCATCCTTCCAAGAATAATTTGATGAGGAATTAGGATATTCTCTTAAGTTATTAATGAGTTGGGAAAAAGAGGGATGGGAGAACCATTTCTTGTGGGCCTCTTCCATCCAATTTGGTATGGGTAGAGATATTGATAGCAAGGTGATCTCTTCCTCAAATTGGTGTGATAAAGCATCAACCACTATATTGTCACACCATTTCTTGTAAGTTATCTCATAATTATATCACAGCATTTTGGAAATCCATTTATTTTGTTCTGGCGATGATAGATGCTACTCTAGAAAATATTTTATCCTTTGACGGTTCCTGCAAATTTGGAAATTTCACCCCAACAAGTAGGTCACCAGGTGTCTATTGCATGTAAGATGGCCATCATTTCTTTCTGATAAGTAGATTGACCCAGAATTTTTCCATTGATTTGTTGGGTGGTGAAAGTCAATGGTCTACCTTCCTGCATTAAGACATTACCAATACTAGTACCAGAAGCATTACAATCAATCAAAAAATATTTTCTAAAGTCAAGCAGGGCCAATGCAGGAGTGGATCACATGGATTGTTTGAGAGCCAAGAAGGCCTACTAAGCTACATCAATCCCAAGAAATGAAATTTTCTTGAGAAGATTAGTGAGGGGTCTAGCAATGCAACCATAATTGTAGACAAATTTGCGATAGTAACCAGTGAGACCCAAGAATCCCCTAAAACTCTTCAAGGTTTTTGGTTGGGTCCAATATTTCATTGACTAAATATTTTTCGGATCAAACCTCACTCCTAAACGACCCACAATGTATCCCAGATACTCGACTTCTTCCCTGCCAAAATAGAACTTGGATAATTTGACAAATAATTTGCGATCTCAGAGAAGTTGTAATATTTGGTCTACATGGTGAAGATGTTTGTCCTAGGTTATGTTGTAGATGAGAATGTCATTGAAGAAGACCAGGACAAATTTTCATAGATATGGTTTCAGCAAGTGGTTCATGAGACTCTCAAAAGTAGATGGAGCATTACAGAGACCAAATGGCTTTACCAGGAACTCTTAATGGCCTTCATGCATTCGGAAGGAAGTCTTGGAAATGTATACTTCCTTCATGCGACTTTTGGTGATAGCTCGAGCAGAGATCTAATTTGCTAAAGAATTGAGCACCATGCAGTTCATCATGCAGATCATCAACAATTGGAATGTAAAATTTGTCCTTGATAGTGATAGGCACATGAACCATTCTCCATATTTCTTTAGAACCATGACCCTTGGAGATGAATAAGTGCTGATGTTGGGACATATAACAACGACCTCGAGGAGTTCCATGATGATTTTTTCAGTTTCATTCTTTTCGGAAAAAGGATATTGATATGGGCGGACATTAGGTGGTTAGGAACCTGGGTCCAAAGGGATGCCATGATCATTTTCACGCCTAGAGGGTGGAATCTATTTAGGTTGTTCAAAGACCTATTGGTCACGATCTAATACCTATTGCATCTAAGGATGAATATGAAGAGTAGTGGATTCAATGGCTTTCTTGGCATTAAATTGGGTGACTATTCCATGATGGTCCTTTTTTAAAAGCTTCTCCATTCGATGCGAGATGATGATAGTAGGAACACCTACCTAGAGTCCCCTTAATGTATGAATGTGGTCATTCTACTTAAAGCTCATATATAACTCCTAGGAATCCATTATGATAGGGCCAAGTGTGCGAAACCATTCAGCGTCCAGGACAATGTCATAACCACCCATTTGAATAGAAAACATGTGGATCTTTAGGTGGTAGCCTCCCATCTGAAGCTTAATATTTTCACAATGGCCTTCATATTTCATGGTCCCCCCATCAGCAATAAGGACTTGGAAATTAGATACCTCTCGCACAAATAAATGAACAACTTCTGTGACTCTCTTATGGATAATGTTATGAGTGCTACCACTATCAATCAATACCACTACTGGTCGATGTCTAATAAAGCCTCAAATTTTGAGAGTATGAGGCAAAGAAATGCCAACCAAGGCATGAAGTGATATAACCGGCTCATCTGGCCTAACTGTGAGATCATTGTCGGTTTGGGTTTCACCTGCTTTTTCCTCAAGCACCTCAAGGGATGGAGATTCATCTGCTAAGTTGTTATCAATAGCATCAATTTGGAAGAATTTTGGTTCCTTTCATTTATGTCTAGGGGAGTACTTGTCATCACAGTAGTAACACAATGCTTGTTTTCCTCTTTCATCAATTTATGTTGGTGACACATTTTGAACCATAAGTATTTGGGTGGGACCCTAAGACTCAATGGGATGTGCCTTGGCGATGAAATGTGGATGATTTGATTGTGCATTCAAGGCAACCTCAACATCTAAGTGCTTGCGGCATGCATCCAACCAATTAACTGGGTGGTGCATCCAGACATGGGCTTGGATGGCTTCTATTAGGCCACTGATGAAACATTCCAAGTAGAAGTCATCTCCTAGACTGTCAGTTTTGATGGCTAATATCTCAAATGCTACAATGTAGTCCTTTACTATACCTATTTATTGGAGCTTTGTGAGACAACCCAAAAAATTAGATTCTCAGTCAAAGCGATCACATATGGCTTTTGAAAACATGTTCCAAGTTTCTCTCCCTAGATAACATTTTTGATGCCACTTCCACCATTGTCATCTCTCTTCGTCCAAGTAAAGGGCTCCCACATGTCATTTACTTTCATCTTTGCGGATATCATTAAGGGAGAAATATTGTTCCATTTGTGCTACCCATAATGCAGGGTTAGAGCCATCAAATTTGTACATGTCTAGCTTGGGTGTCCGATGGTTGAAAGAATTGTGATTTCCATTAAAGTGAATGTGATGGTTGGATTCTCCTTCCATGTGTGAATCAACACTAGGCTCTTTTGTATGAGGCATTATTATAGGGGTTTTTATATGTGAGGCTTGTTTGAGAACCTTAGCCTCGAATGCATCAAATATGTGTTCAATCTTGTTGACCCTCTCGACTCCCTTTTTCGTAGCCATAACTTGAGATTTGGTACCCAGCATACACCAATCCTGGTCATTTTTTTAGGTTACTCAAGAGTAGTATTCTTGGAAGGAGGTCAAGCTCGAGAGTCCAATGACATGGATCACTTGAAAGCATGTCGGGAAAAAATTTGGGACCACTAAAAAATGGGGCTTACAAGTGAATGGTACCACTACGACTAGTTCGTAGTCCTGAATATTATGGGATACGTCTCTTGGAAGTATCCTGGGATTGTCTCTAACTTTTTTTTTTAACTACAAAGGAAGTTTTACTCCTTGCTGATAAATACTAGAGTGGTCGAATTCCAAAAAGATTGATCCGACACAATGTCCTCCAAAAATCGGGCCTGGACTGTAGTAACAAAATTCTCAAGGTCTTGGTACTACCGAATGTGCTGCAACAATCTGTTATGGACTATAGCGGTCAAAACGCTCACTACACAGAGTCTGATCTACACCGTGCAAACCCCAACTGCTGAATCTGAGTTACACGGTGATGGAAAAACTCCAACTCCTAGATCTGATCTGGAAGATAAGGTAGAGGACGATCTTCAGATAGCAGAGGGAACTATGGTCACAAAGGAGTGTTAGGTGCTACAAATCACAATATACACATGGGCCCAATAATAGTACTTAGCGAAATATTTTAGGGTGCTAACTAAGGAGGAACGACCGTACCCTTAACCGCACTATGCAACTACGTTATTGTACACGTGAGTAATCTCTCCGAGTGTTGTTCTCAGTGTACTATAGCAAGACGATGGGCGAAATATGATCTATGTTTAGGTTTCAGGTGAGCCTAAGGTGCTTCTGATATACCTAAGGTTACGTGGAAGTGCAATTCGTGCACAGTTCTATCTAATTCGATACTACTCGAAGGGGTACCCATAGGGGTTATAAAGGAGTCCAACAAGCGTGACTGCCTCTTGTAGTTCCTGCATGTATGCCTCTCCAAATCTGCAAGTTTATTTGCTCAATGACAAATCGTGTGGTTTAAAGACATCAGAACACGTCTCTAGCCTAAAAAAATATTTTGGCGAAAACTGGAGGTATAAATGGCCCTGGAAAGTGCTCTGATACCACTTGTTATGCTCTTGACCTGCGAGAATCTAGAATACCAAAAATACGAAGAAATATAGCCCAAGACACAAAATTATCATATGAAATGAGAAAAATGGAAAAGTATTTTATTATTCAGAAGCATATTCAATGTTCACTTGCCTCTTCGAGGGGGCAACATCCAACATAGTAGAGCTCAATCACAATAGGACTCGATGATATTTCTATTACTAACCAAGACTATTTATAGCTAAATGACATCCAAAACCTTAACTACTAGTAGCCTCTTCCATAACACGGGTTAACCACTTTATTTATAACTATGGCCTATTTACAACTAATTGTGGTCCATTTTCTCTAATGCGGTCAACCACTTACAATTATTAATGTGGGCGTTATTGACTCTCTAACTAACTATGACTCTCACTCAACCCATTGGGGTTATTACATAAATAAAGGGGTTAGGGTTGGACCTTAACATGAAATATTTTTAGGTATGTTTGAATATTAATCTTATTAAAATATTTTATTGTATAGACATTAAATGTTTTATTTTAACTTATAATATATATATATATATGAAGTTGATATTGACATAAATTAGTTAACATAGATCTTCAAATAGTTTATTTAAATCTCTTGTTGAAACATTTTCAAAATTATAAGATTTAAACATCTTAATCATACATTTTTTTACTTCTATTCTTTTGTTTTATTATAGCCCACATTATTTTTCTATTTAGAATATAATTTTTTTTTATTTTCTATTTTAAATAGGGACGGACATATAGACAAACTTACACATTCCCCTCATACTGGGGTCTCAAATAAACCTCTCGGGTCAATTATTTTAATCTTTAATTTATTTATGCATAATTTTAAAATCAAACAACTAAACAAAAAAATACCATAATATTTATTTAACAAAATTCATAGCATAGATATATTAAAAATGCTAATTTATTTATATGTATCATAGAATAGATAACTAGGAATCTATCATGTGGTAAGGGGACCAAATCTCTTGAGTTGCAATCACTTTTCAAGTTTTACATCATAAAAAAAAATTGCACCTCCAAAAATTTAATCTCTCTTCATGCTTACTAGATTCGTGATTAAAATAGAACTAGACTAATATATACATCAACTATATGATAAATAATTGAAGACGACCTTTTTTAAATTATAAAACATTTTAAATACAAGATCATTGAACACTAAATAAGTACTCTCTAATATATTTGTATTATAAAACTCTCAAATATTTTAAAAACATTATTATTATTATTATTATTATTATTATTATAAT
>APFE031525612.1:0-31262 GCA_000404065.3 Pinus taeda | reverse complement strand
AAACTTAATGGTCGAAGTATCTTACCTGAAGCATCCCATTTCTCACCCTTAGGAAACTCGAGCTCGAGATCATCATGGAAATCCATCCTTGCATAAGGAAAATCATCGATAATGATGAACTACCTGTGTAGCCACCTAAAGAAGTTTGGTGAAACTTTGATCGTTGATGGGCCTACATGTCAGCTCATATGGTCTATCCACCTCCTCATCCATGGGGTCCTCGGATCGATGGGCTCAAGTACAATCTGTTCAGGTTGTTGTAATGACACCCGCTCTAAAGAAAAAGAGACCAAGATCACGCCATAATCGAAGTTCCTCAACTTACCCTAATTTTCTTTAGTAACTTGTTCCTTCAAATTGACTAAGACACCCTCACTCCAGTTGAATACAGTTGGTTCTAAACACTCTATCCCATACTGCATGTATGATTTTCTTGCTAGATGTAATGTTGAGTTGCCTACGAATCTTGTGATAATGAACAAGATCGTTCTCATGGGTAATTTGGGTTACATCCTTTATGATGATCTTTCCATCCCTAGTAAAAAGGGCTTGAGGTCTGTTATAGGTATTGATATAGCCTTTTTCCATCTCGTTGCCACTTCTTCCATCTAGAAGAGAGATGGGGGCCCCTCGCTTTGACAATCCTATCATAAAGTAAATATCCTCTACCTGTATCTCTAGGAGATTATCCTAAAACTTGAACGTATGTGCTTGAATATCCCGTGAACGTACAAGGTACTTCAACAAATCCATTTGTTGCCGCATACCAGGAAGCCTAAATAACTTGAATAACCCACACTTTTTGAGCGCATGGATGGTAGCAGGGTCATTTTCCACATTCAAATCTTGTTCCTCATGTTCTCCTTCTCACTAGTTGAATGCCATTTTTTGTTAATGGGTACCTAAAACATGAACAAGGAATCCATTAGGCTCTTTCCCATGCAATCTGACAAAATTTGAGGCAAAATTGAAATACAACTTAGGAAAATGTACCCAATGCACCCAACAATATTTAGCATAGTGTTTCACCTATGCCTGCAGTGTTCCTTTACCTAGGTGCAACACAGTTTTTGACACAGGTGGGGTGCGTTGGTCGAGGGGAATTTTTTATGAACCCCAGGGGCCTGAAAACCTTAAAACATTTGCATGAAAACACAAAAATGGACCATAGAAAGCTTTAGAAAGGTATCAGTTCCTACCTAGAAGCGACTGACATGCCTGGATTGGCCACAATCAGCTGAAGAAAATCAACAGGAAAAGGGCTCCAAATACTCACTATTGAAGCTAAAATGTGAAATGGTAAAAATGAAAAGTCATTTTGAATATTTGTGGTCATTTTCTCATTATTTTATTCATTTTTTGTATTTTGACCTAGATATGCTTTATTTTTCTATGAAACAGGTATGTTTAATCCTTCTTGTGGTGTTTTGAGCAGGTAGATAACTGTTAACATGTTTTCATTATGTTTGAACAAGTTACTTTGAGCACAGAGTATACGTTTATCACTTTTCCAGGATCTTTAAACCTACGAAAAAGGAACCCCTTGGAGTCCTCTTTAAACTCTTTTTAGACTCCCAAAATATGAAAAGATTGGCGAGCACTTGTCTTTTGAAACTCGTAAAAGTAAATGAAAATACGTCTACTCAGTATAAATTTAACCCTTTTCCGAATTGAGATATACTAACTATGAAAAAGGAATACCTTGGTCCAACATGGCTTAGAGGTTCTCTTGGGTATTGTTTTCTACCTTTTCAGACCTAAGGGACTACCTACGAAAATAGACATTTAGAGTTTTCTTTTTCACCTATTTTTTGAACTCTCTAAACATGAAAAAGATGTCAAGTTTTACCTTTGATGAACTCATAGAAACATCAAACAATGATGGACTTGTCGATCATTATGGGTATGAGCCACTCCTTCTTAGGGTTCGTTAAATATACTTGGAGGGATTCATCTGAAGGATGAGCATACAAATCAAGCATATGTTATCCTCCTCAAGCTTGTTAAAAAATAAAGAGGTACTAACCAATATGGTTGGGGAAAATGGGAAAACAAGGGATTCCATTTGCTAATGGTAGAATGAACACGACACTCTTCCACTACATCTCCATGGAAGTTGGGTTGGGTAATTTTCTTGTATTTTTGTTATCTTACCATTTTTAGAGCCTCCATTTTGGTTTTGGGGAAATGTTTCCAACTCCATTTAGTGTCGGCAGTGTGTTCAAGAGAAGCCATTCAATTGATCTCTGATACAATACTTTTAACCCTTCATTTCATGTATACCTTTCCTGATCTAGTTCCATGTCAACATCATTATGATCATTCTGTCGCAATCATAATACCTGTTTTGTGCCATTGATGGGGGATACATCAAGGCCCTCTTGTGATGGGTCTATTCTTGTCGATATCAACACATCATCCACGAAGTTGAATTAGAAACACACCTTTGGTACTGTGGTGATTGCATAAATCAATGGCAAGTTTCCTCTCTCTTAATGATAGTTTTACATCAATGGCCTTTGATCGAAAGGTTCTATGTGGTGTTCGACATAAACTCATTTACTGACACCATATGGATTGTACCATAATTTCTCTCACATCTGTTAATGACTTACCTCATTGTTCAGCAATCAGATGATGTCTTCCATGTTCGACTCTAGCTCATTGATTCACATGGTTATACTCATATATTGGTTGGTTGTGTGAATGAGATAGAAGACCCCGGATCTAGTTTCTGCCATCCAGGCTACAATTTCAGGATTATACACAGACCACAATGTATGATGGTCATGATCATATAGATAGCCATCTAGTCATGGCTCTACCAATTGCATCTGTGAATATGAATTTTTATCATTGTACATGTTATGTTAGCTTATGATTTAAGTATGGGTATGCCTCCCTAAGAAAAAAATATTTCATGTTGTAAATCTATTGTAACAGATGAAGCTCACCAATTGTCCTTGATCCCTTCTTGTCACAAGGTAAAGAACTTTAGTCATCAGTCATCATATCTCAATTTTCTCTTTAGGGGGCATTTTTTTATAGGCCATTTTGTCACATCCGAGTAGTGAGCATCCTAATGGGATCAATCAACATCTTATACCCCCTTGTCACTATCTTTCACAAATCCCTAAAAATCTACCTTTCATTTCCCATAAATTCAGCCCTAAACTGCATCATCTAAGTTAGTTTGAGGACCAACGCTCCCTCTAGGCCTATTGGGGTACATTAGCAGTAGGTTACTCCACTACAGCCTGTGTTCATCACCAGTAGGTTGTTCCCATTTACACTTGTCTTGGTTCTACAAAACTGGGAGAATGACCGATATTATGGAAGCTTCCTCTTCTCGGAGTTTCTAGAAGTTGTTTCAATTACTAACCTCAGATAAAACATTAGGATCCTATCCTTACCTACATTAGATCTTTCACCACTTATCCTTTGATCATATCCCTCCATCAAATGTGGATCTCATACCCTACATTAGTAATTGGATAAGAAATCCCAACTTACCTTACTTCATTATACATTCCCAGCGTCCTATGTGGTTGGGGGTGGGCTTTTGGAGAGTGATTATGCCCTTATGTTGTCGTAGTGAGTGGTCATTGTCTCATGCATTTAGGGTGATTGGAGGTGCATATTGTGACAAGGAAAGGACAAGTCAACATCTTGGAGGAGCTCTTCTACAAGATCAACTGCTACTTATGGTTGTAATCTTCTTCCATTTATAATAATGCAAAGAATTCATTGTTTTCCTATATGTGATGTTGTTATTTCATATATTTCAGTACCATGTTGATCTATTGAATGAAGTACTTAGTTGATGCTGCATAGATATCATAGTTTCTTGGCTTGTGTTATCTGACTGTGAAGATTCTGATTTTGGAAATCGAAGCTAGAATTGGAGCTTCCAAGCTAAAAGGAGAGAAGTGTGTGAAGGATTCCAGGTAGGCCTCACTCTATAATCTATTTACTTTAAGGAAAATCATTGGGTTCCTTGTCTCTTTATTGTTACAGGTTAGGCACCAACCTAGGGGATATGATTTTGTCTGCAATCATAAATCTCATATAACACTTAGCATTGACCTATAATAAGATGAAGTGCATATGGTAAATTTAACTATAAAAACCCTTGAAATTTAATCCCCCTTGTAAAACCTGTCCTTGTAATTATATAATTATAAATGAAAAATGGTTGAGATAGGGACATGGATTCCAATGTTTGAGGAAGAAAAATATTAAGGTAGCTGATTGTTTAAATATCAACCATGGGTCAACTAAGTGGTTTTTAATGGAGCTGATGATGAATTAAAATCAACTGACATGAAGGACAAGCCCATGTGTCTTTTGGAAAAAACTACAAGGCTAGAAAATCAAAATTTTTAATGAGTGACAACACTATAAGAGGACAATATGGCGAAGAACAAAAGAGAGGGAGAGAATGGGTTGTATTATTCATGGATTTGGTCCACATATACCACTCAAAAGAGAAAAACCATCATCAAAAATAGGATCATGTGCAAGCATTGGAGGCAAGAGTGGGACCACTAGAGTCATAGGTGAGATGAAATTTGAAGACCAATCAAAAGTATTTATGGCACAAGAATTTTGACCCTGTAGGGAATGTAAGCCTGGAGGTTACTTCCCCAAGAGTGCGAGTAGGCATGGGATCACGTAATGTCATGCGAATGTGGCATACTTGCAAGACTAATAGCCTAGTCATTGGTGAAATTGTGCAAATCCAAAAATGGGTCAACCCTGTAATGTTTGCAAAGGTGAAAAATGGGAGAGGAGTGGGGTAACAAAGCTTGGGATATGGGAATATTGGTAGGTATGTGACAACCATCAAGTGGCAGGTAATATATATGTGCAAATGAATTGTATTTTAATTTTTAATGAAAAGTGCAGGGTTGTGGAGCTCGAACCCATGAACAAGTCGACAACCAGTAAATAAATGCTAGGTGGTGATAGGAGATTAGCGTGGTGGGTGTAACCACATGGATAGGATGATAATGTGGCACTCTCTAATTTGATATAATTGTAATGGTCACATCTCTTGATATAAAGGTTAGATTGAGGTAAATTTTTATATTAACGGAATCATCTTAACGAGATGAATGCAATGCTAGTTCTGAACTAAGGTTTTAAGTAAGTTGGAAAGATCAAAATTTTTAGATCCCATTTCGATAACTACACCTTGGATCTTGGGTCAACATAGTAACCACCTCCTCTTAATCGGTGTTATGGTGAGGATTAGGATAGGGTTGTTACATGAAAAAATAATTATTCATTAAGATATCAATTGAGCGATCATAATTAAGAGAGTTACCACGAAAGGAGAGAATAGGTCATTTACAAAATAAAGGCTTTGACTATGATTACCACAATTATGGAGCATTTGTAAATACCAATTTATTGATAAGAAATAGGAAACATAATATAACTTTGCAATTGTAAGCACCCACTATTTAATAAATTCACATTTCTAAAATTAATCTTAAAGCCTTCTTTTCCGAAGAAAAAATTGCAATAAATTATTATTGTATGTGTGATGAATGATATATATAACCAACATAGATCCATCTTAAGTACAGATCTAACATAAGCCTAGAGGGATCAAATTTCCTCACGTGCAAACTTCCTTAGAGTGGAAAATACAATATGTTATTTTTCATTGTTTATATTGTATGTTTGAATTCTAAACAGAGTATATATAGAACAGACTAAACATCTTAACTATAAAAACTTAATTTTTTCATGATATTTACATAATTTTTTAAAAGGATATATAATATGTACATAATTTACATTAAAATATTTTACATCAAATGTACATCGAGACATTTTTTAACACAAACTAAAATAGTGTTTTATTATTAATTATTATGCTCTTGACCTGCGAGAAATCCAAAATACCATAAATACGAAGAAATATAGCCCAAAACAAAGAATTATCACATGAAATGAGAAAAACGGAAAAGTATTTTATTATTCATAAGAATATTCAATGTTCACTTGCCTCTTCGAGGGGGTAACCTCCAATAGAGAAGAGCTCAATTACAATAAGTCTTGATTATCTTTCCTTTAAAAATTAAGACTAATTATAGTTAAATGACATCCAAAACCCTAACTACCAGTGTCCCCTCACTTAACATGAGTTAACCACTTTATTTATTAACTATGGACCATTTACAACTAACTATGGTCCCTTTTATCAACTACTTACAATTATTAATGCAGGCTTTATTGACTCTCTAACTAACTATGACTCTCACTCAACCCATTGGGCTTAATACATAAATAAAGGGGTTAGGGTTGGACTCTAACATGCCCTGCCCCTTCAAAAGAAGCCTTGTCCTCAAGGCTAAAGATGTAGAATCTGTTGAAGAATATTGGTTGGTTCCCATGTCGCATATTCTAGAGAGGTGTCTTTCCACTTGACAAGGAATTCCTTGATCGTGTGACTGCAAATATGTCTTTCACGAGTATCGAGGGTCTGTTTTGGTTGATGCCAAAATGAGCCTTCCTCATCCAATTCGGGTAGACTTGTTTGAACTCTACAATTTTTCCCCACCACTTTCTTGAGGCATGATACATGGAAGACCAGATGGATTTTTGAAGTAGGTGGCAAGGCCACTTTGTAGGCGGCTACTCCTATGTGTTGAAGTATCTAATAAGGCCCATAGAATTTTTGTGATAGTTTCTGGTAACCCTTTTGTTTGAGAGATATTTGGTTATATGGTTGGAATCATGGGAATACTTTATCCCCTTATTGGAATGTGTGTTGAGAACAATGTTGGTCTACCTGTTGCTTCATTCAATTTTGAGCTTGGTGTAGATTATCATGAGATGAGCTATCATGGCAACACAGTTCCGTAGGAGTTGATCAACTGCCTATACTTTATAACATCCAGGGATATAATAAATAGGCGAAGGCGGGAGTTGGCCATACATTGCCTCATATGGAGTCATCTTAGTAGCTTCATGTTAGATAGTATTATACCACCATTTAGGTAAAGGTAGCCACTCTACCCATTGATGTTGTTTTTATGAATTGAATCACCTCAAATATGTCTCCAAACATTTTTTGAATGCTTTTGTTTGATTGTCTGTTTGGGGATGATATGCGGTACTTAGGTGGAGCTGTGTGCCTTTTACCTTGAAAATTCCCTGCCAAAAATTTGGTGGTGAAAGTGGGGTCGTGATCAAACAGAATGGAAGTTGGCATGCCATGCAGTTTGAAGATCTGAGGCACCAAAGTGGGAGTAAATCGTTGTGGTAGAGCGCAAAAATGAGCATATTTAGCAAGTCTGTCCACAACCACCATGATGACTAATTTGTTTCCTGACTTTCGGAGACAAGTGATGAAATCCATGGAAACATCCATCCAAAGAAAGGCAAGGAAAGGAAAAGCTTGTACGGTCCCTGGTAACTTGATTGTTTCCCCTTTGTTGTGTTGGCACACCTCACATTCAGTGACGAAAGTAAGGATGTCACTTTTCATGCCTATCCAAAATAAAGAACGATGTGCGCGAGAATAAGTCTTCTGAAAGATTGAATGTCCTGCAATTGGAGATGTGTGCAGCTCAGTCAAGATGCGGGTTTTGTGGGTGGAGGCTGGTGATATAACTAGTAGATCCTTGTAGTGAAGAATGTCATCCTTCCAAGAATAATTTGATGATGAATTAGGATATTCTCTTAAGTTATTAATGAGTTGGGAAAAAGAGGGATGGGAGAACCATTTCTTGTGGGCCTCTTCCATCCAATTTGGTATGGGTAGAGATATTGATAGCAAGGTGATATGATCCTCAAATTGGCGTGATGAAGCATCAACCACTATATTGTCACACCATTTCTTGTAAATTATCTCATAATTATATCACATCATTTTGGAAATCCATTTATTTTGTTCTGGCGATGATAGATGCTACTCTAGAAAATATTTTATCCTTTGACGGTTCCAACAAATTTGGAAATTTCACCCCAACAAGTAGGTCACGAGGTGTCTACTACATGTAAGATGGCCATCATTTCTTTCTCATAAGTAGATTGACCTAGAATTTTTCCATTGAGTTGTTGGGTGGTGAAAGTCAATGGTCTACCTTCCCGCATTAAGACATTGCCAATACTGGTACCGGAAGCATCACAGTCAATCAAAAAATGTTTTCTAAAGTCAAGCAGGGCCAATGCAGGAGTGGATCACATGGTTTGTTTGAGAGCCAAGAAGGCCTGCTAAGCTACATCAATCCCAAGAAATGAATTTTTCTTGAGAAGATTAGTGAGGGGTCTAGCAATGCAACCATAATTGCAGACAAATTTGCAATAGTAGCCAGTGAGACCCAAGAATCCCCTCAAACTCTTCAAAATTTTTGGTTGGGTCCAATATTTCATTGACTAAATATTTTTCGAATCAAACCTCACTCCTAAACGACCCACAATGTATCCCATATACTCGATTTCTTCCCTACCAAAATAGCACTTGGATAATTTGACAAATAATTTGCGATCTCAGAGAAGTTGTAATATTTGGTCTACATGGTGAAGATGTTTGTCCTAGGTTATGTTGTAGATGAGAATGTCATCGAAGAAGACCAGGACAAATTTTCATAGATATCGTTTCAGCAAGTGGTTCATGAGCCTTTGAAAAGTAGATGGAGCATTACAGAGACCAAATGGCTTTACCAGGAACTCTTAATGGCCTTCATGCATTTGGAAGGAAGTCTTGGAAATGTATACTTCCTTCATGCAACTTTTGGTGATAACTCGAGCGGAGATGTAATTTGCTAAAGAATTGAGCACCATGCAGTTCATCATGCAGATCATCAACAATTGGAATATAAAATTTGTCCTTGATAGTGAGTTATTGAAGGCCTGAAAGTATATGCACATGAACCATTCTCCATATTTCTTTAGAACCATGACCCTTGGAGATTAATAAGTGCTGATGTTGGGATGGATAATAACGACCTCGAGGAGTTCCATTATGATTTTTTTCAGTTTCATTCCTTTCGGAAAACGGATATTGATATGGGCGGACATTAGGTGGTTAGGCACCTTGGTCCAAAGGGATGCCATGATCATTTTCATGCCTAGAGGGTGGAATCTATTTAGGTTTTTCAAAGACTTATTGGTCGGGATCCAATACCTATTGCATCTAAGGATGAATATGAAGAGTAGTGGATTCAATGGCTTTCTTGGCATTAAATTGGGTGACTATTCCATGATGGTCCTTTTTTAAAAGCTTCTCCATTCGATGCGAGATGATGATAGTAGGAACACCTACCTAGAGTCCCCTTAATGTATGAATGTGGTCATTCTACTTAAAGCTCATATATAACTCCTAGGAATCCATTATGATAGGGCCAAGTGTGTGACACCATTCAGCACCCAGGACAATGTCATAACCACCCATTTGGATAGAAAACATGTGGATCTTTAGGTGGTAGCCTCCCATATGAATCTTAATATTTTCACAATGGCCTTCATATTTCATGGTCCCCCCATCAGCGATAAGGACTTGGAAATTAGATACCTCTCGCACAAATAAATGAACAACTTATGTGACTCTCTTATGGATAATGTTATGAGTGCTACCACTATCAATCAATACCACTACTGGTCGATGTCTAATAAAGCCTCAATTTTTTAGAGTATGAGGCAAAGAAGTGCTAACCAAGGAATGAAGTGATATAACCAACTCATCTGGCCTAACTGTGAGATCATTGTCGGTTTGGGTTTCACCTGCTTCTTCCCCAAGCACCTCAAGGGATGGAGATTCATCTGCTAAGTTGTTATCAGTAGCATCAATTTGGAAGAATTTTGGTTCCTTTCATTTATGTCTAGGGGAGTACTTGTCATCACAATAGTAACATAGTCCTTGTCTTCCTCTTTCATCCATTTCTGTTGGTGACACATTTTGAACCATAAGTATTTGGGTGGGGCCCTAAGACTCAGTGGGATGTGCCTTGGCGATGAAATGTGGATGATTTGATTTTGCATTCAAGGCAACCTCAACATCTAAGTGCTTGCGGCATGCATCCAACCAATTAACTGGGTGGTGCATCCAGACATGGGCTTATATGGCTTTTATTAGGCCACTGATGAAACATTCCAAGTAGAAGTCATCTCCTAGACTATCAGTTTTGATGGCTAATATCTCAAATGCTACCATGTAGTCCTTTACTATACCTATTTATTGGAGCTTTGTGAGACAACCCAAAAAATTAGATTCTCAGTCAAAGCGACCACATATGGCTTTTGAGAACATGTTCCAAGTTTCTCTCCCTGGATAACATCTTTGACGCCACTTCCACCATTGTCATCTCTCTTCATCCAAGTAAAGGGCTCCCACATGTCATTTAGTTTCATCTTTGCGGATATCATTAAGGGAAAAATATTGTTCCATTTGTGCTACCCATAATGCAGGGTTAGAGCCATCAAATTTGTACATGTCCATCTTGGGTTTCCGATGGTTGAAAGAATTGTAATTTCCATTAAAGTGAATGTGATGGATGGATTCTCCTTCCATGTGTGAATCAACACTAGGCTCTTTTGTATGAGGCATTATTATAAGGGTTTTTATATGTGAGGGTTGTTTGAGAACCTTAGCCTCGAATGCATCAAATATGTGTTCAATCTTGTTGACCCTTTCGACTCCCTGTTTTGTAGCCATAACTTGAGATTTGGTACCCAACATACACCAATCCTGGTCATTTTTTTAGGTTACTCAAGAGTAGTATTCTTGGAAAGAGGCCAATCTCGAGAGTCTAATGACGTGGATCACTTGAAATCACGTTGGGAAAAAATTTGGAACCGCTAAAAAATGGGGCTTACAAGTGAGTGGTACCACTACGAATAGTTTGTAGTCTTGAATATTATGGGATATGTCTCTTGGAAGTATCTCGGGATTCTCTCTAACTTTTTTTTTTACTACAAAGGAAGTTTTACTCCCCGTTGATAAATACTAAAGTGGTCGAATTCCAAAATGATTGATCCGGCACAATGTCCTCCAAAAAACAGGCTTGGACTGTAGTAACAAAATTCCCAAGGTCTTGGTATTGCCGAATGTGCTGCAACAATCTGATATGGACTATAGTAGTCAAAACCCTCACTACACAGAGTCTAATCTACACCGTGCAAACCCCAACTGCTGAATCTGAGTTACACAATGATGGCAAAACTCCAACTGCTAGATCTGATCTAGAAGATAAGGTAGAGGACGATCTTCAAATAGCAGAGGGAACTATGGTCACAAAGGAGTGTTAGGTGCTACAGATCACAATATACACATGGGCCCAATAATAGTACTTAGCCAAATATTTTTAGGGTGCTAACTAAGGAGGATCGACCGTACCCTTAACCGCACTATGCAACTACGTTATTGTACATATGAGTAATCTCTCCAAGTGTTGTTCTCAGTGTACTATAGCAAGATGATGGGAAAAATATGATCTATTTTTAGGTTTCAGGTGAGCCTAAGGTGCTTCTGATATACCTAAGGTTACGTGGAAGTGTAATTCATGCACGGATCTATTTAATTCGATACTACTCGAAGGGGTACCCATAGGGTTTATAAGGGAGTCCAACAAGCGTGACCACCTCTTGTAGTTCCTGCATATATGCCTCTCTAAATGTACAAGTTTATTTGCTCAATGACAAATCGTGTGGTTTAAAGACATTAGAACAAATCTCTAGCCTAAAAAAATAATTTGCGAAAATTGGAGGTATAAATGGCCCTGGAAAGTGCTCTGATACCACTTGTTATGCTCTTGACCTGCGAGAACCTAGAATACCAGAAATACGAAGAAATATAGCCCAAAACACAAAATTATCACATGAAATGAGAAAAATGGAAAAGTATTTTATTATTCAGAAGCATATTCAATGCTCACTTGCCTCTTTGAGGGGGCAACATCCAACATAGTAGAGCTCAATTACAATAGGACTCGATGATATTTCTATTACTAACTAAGACTATTTATAGCTAAATGACATCCAAAACCTTAACTACTAGTGGCCTCCTCCATAACACGGGTTAACCACTTTATTTATTAACTATGGCCTATTTACAACAAATTGTGGTCCATTTTCTCTAATGCGGTCAATCACTTACAATTATTAATGTGGGCGTTATTGACTCTCCAACTAACTATGACTCTCACTCAGCCCATTGGGGTTATTACATAAATAAAGGGGTTAGGGTTGGACCTTAACATGGATATATTTTTAGGTATATTTGAATATTAATTCTTATTAAAATATTTTATTGTATACGACATTAAAATGTTTTATTTTAACTATATATATATATATTATATATATGAAGTTGATATTGACATAAATTAGTTAACATAGATCTTCAAATAGTTTATTTAAATCTCTTGTTGAAATATTTTGAAAATTATAAGATTTAAACATCTTAATCATACATTTTTTTACTTCTATTCTTTTGTTTTATTATAGCCCACATTATTTTTCTATTTAGAATATAATTTTTTTTTATTTTCTATTTTAAATAGGGACGGACATATAGACAAACTTACACATTCCCCTCATACTGGGGTCTCAAATAAACCTCTCGGGTCAATTATTTTAATCTTTAATTTATTTATGCATAATTTTAAAATCAAACAACTAAACAAAAAAATACCATAATATTTATTTAACAAAATTCATAGCATAGATATATTAAAAATGCTAATTTATTTATATGTATCATAGAATAGATAACTAGGAATCTATCATGTGGTAAGGGGACCAAGTCTCTTGAGTTGCAATCACTTTTCAAGTTTTACATCATAAAAAAAAATTGCACCTCCAAAAATTTAATCTCTCTTCATGCTTACTAGATTCGTGATTAAAATAGAACTAGACTAATATATACATCAACTATATGATAAATAATTGAACACGACCTTTTTTTAAATTATAAAACATTTTAAATACAAGATCATTGAACACTAAATAAGTACTCTCTAATATATTTGTATTATAAAACTCTCAAATATTTTAAAAACATTATTATTATTATTATTATTATTATTATTATAATATAATGATATCCGATGCATTGATAATATAATATTGCCTTCTTGTTAGACTACTGTTTATAAGTTAATTCTTTCTGTTTTTTAAGAATATGTTTATATTAGAGTCACCTGTAATGTTATTTTTTGAAAAAAAATCTTCTCATTTCTTTTTTCGTTTTACTAATTCTTTATTTTTAAAATTTAAAAATTTAATAAAAAATAAAAATGATATTGTTTTACTAATTTTTTAATATTTTACAATTTAATTAAAAAGCACGGAATTGTAGAGTCATTAATTTTAGGATTAGAGTTGTCCTTACAAATTCGCTGAATTGTAGAGTCATATTTGTTTTAGAATTAGTGTTGTCTTTCGTTATTTTAATGTTAGTGCGGCACGCGTGAGTAGAACATATTAAATTGCAATAATAAACACAGTTGGACCATATAGCATCAGTGATTACATACTAATCAAGTCTCGGTAAGGAAGGTATTCATATTTAGTGTTTTTTTAGGGATGCATTTAGACAGATACGACAATAGCGGCTCCCTTCTTTGAGGGCAACTGACGTTTGTAACAATTATAAGTTATTTTGAGATTTAAAAAACATATATCTCTATCATCATCAAATATAAATATAATATATATATATATTATATATATATATATTATATATATATATATATCTATATATTATTATATATATATATTATTTTATCTTATTGAAGGTCAATATACATTTAATAATAAATTGGTTAATATTTTATATGTTTAAAATATATAATATTTTATAGGTTAAAATATATATTATTTCATCTAAAGTATTTTTTTAAAATAAGTTAATATATATTTTTAAACATATAAAATTTTAAATATTACGTTTATAATTATGTTAGAATTTATGTTCTAGTCACTTTTAATATTGAATGAAAAAGCAAAGCATTAAATACATTACTGTAACCTACATTTTTTGTTTGTTGTTTTTTCCTTACATTTTTTATTGTTTTAATAGTCGAACTAACCATTGATAGGATCAAAAAGGCCAATTAACTATTATTAAGAATTAACAAGTTTATTAATAAACATTAATAAATGAAACAAATTCTTAGGCATGATTTTGGGTAAACCACTAATTAGTTTAATAAAAAATGACATAAACTACTTCATTAACATAATCTATAAAATCCACCTTGACACCAATGTATCTAATTCTAGAGTCCTTCCTATCACTTAGGAGATTTACTCACTAACATTCTACAAAGAAGGTGACGAGCCAAACTGTTGACAATTCGAGTGGCTCCTATTATGAATAGGAATTAACTAACTCAAACACTCATATATACAAGACGAAGTGGTTATTTGCTTCACATTCCATGAGGTACTCTTGTTTTTCTGAATTACTCTTCCTTTAATCTACGTTTGTATTATATAACACCCCAAAGGAGTTTGGTCTAACATTCACCACCTTAAGGCAAAGGGGTGTTCATGAGTCCAAGTATCAATCTAAACTTTTCAAATTTTGTCTTCTAAGAGATTTTTGTGAAGATGTTTACAAGTCACTCATTTGTGGAGTTGTGGCACAGTTGTTGTATGGTCTGGAAGTGGTCCTCCCCATCGAATGCGAAATTCCATCTTTGAAACTTGTTATCGAACTTCTTCTTACTACTTCCATAGAGGGGGAGCATCTTTTACATCTAACTCGTTTGGATGAAACCCAATGTGATGCCGCGTTAGCCACTGAAGCCCATAAAAGACGCATCCTTACATATTTTAATACTTAATAAAAAAATTCACTCAATTGTAGTCATATTTGTTTTAGAATTAGGACAACGTTGTCCATTGTGTTGTTTCTCGTTATTTTATTGTTAGTGCGATACGCGTGAGTAGACTGAACATGTTAGAACATATTAAATTGCAATAATAAACACGGTTTAACCATATAGCATCAGTGATTGCATACCAATTAAGTCTCGGTAAGGCTTACAACTATCACGAATATTTTGAATGTTAAAACTTCATATTAATATTACAACTTGCATCTTTTTCGCCACATATACCAATATAAAGTAATTGGATTCAGTGAGCACAAAGGAGCCATTTTCAGAAGATGTTGATTCTGGGATTCATATTCATATTTATATTTATATTTCGTATTTTTTTAAGGGTATTTAATCGTCATATATTTTATTTCTATCGTGGAATTTGTTGGAATTGATTATTTATGTGACTTCAAGGAGACAACAACTAACTCAAGACTAATGAGATAATTTGAAGTCAACACTCTATGTTTTTTATGCTCATTAAAGTTTGAATCGAAATATCCAATTAAATGAATTCATTCACCTTAGAACACTTGAGTCGAAAATCTTCATTTCCCTTCAATTATTTTAACTCTCTTTTTGCAATAGACCAATGTCTTTACAAGGTTTTCATGTAAACCTACAAAAAATATCAACAACAAATGAAATATTTAGTCTAGTATTGGGAAGGTAGATAAGACTTCCCACAAACTATGTGTACTTGGTTGCTTCCTCAAATTCATTCCTTTCTTTTGATGTGAACTTCAAATTCTCTTCCATTGGAATAGAGAGAGGGTTACATTCAACCATGTACTTATTTTTGGAAATGATATGTACTTTAGATTTTAAGTCATTTCAATGCCTAAGTAATAAAGAAGATGTCTAAAATCTATGAGCTCAAAACCTTTCTTCAACTCTTTCCTTATAGATGCGATATAATTGTTATTGTTCCTTGTTATCAATATATCAACTACATTCACAACAAAACTTTGCAATTTTACCAACATTGTTTACAAAAAAAGTTGCATCATTAACATGAACATTCTTGAAATTGAATTTTAGAAGATGCTAGGTAAACTCTTCATACTAGGTTCGTGATGCTTGTTTCATACCATGTAAAAATTTGGAGTTTACATACTTTCTATTCATGTCCCTTCATAGCAAATCCTTCAAGTTGAGACATGAAGACATTCACATTCATGTATCATTTCAAGAAATAAATTTCCACATCCATTTGACGAGTTTTCCATCCATTATGTGCTACCAAAGAAAATAAAGTATATATGGTAGCCCATTTTACCGCGGGAGTAACAGAATCACGCTGATCGTTTCCTTCTTTTTATGCAAAGCATTTTTCCATGAGCATTTCTTTGTGTGTTGTCGAGTGAACAATCTAATTTGTATTTGCTTGCAGAGTCCCCATTTGTAACCAATTGATTTGGTTTGGAATGGAGGATCCACCAACTTCCATGTCCCATTCTTGATAAGATCATCACACTCATTCTGATGCAATTTCATTAAAGGAACTTAAATCAAAGTTAGTATATATATTTAATTCACAATCATATGAAACATCCATATCACTTACATCACTTGAATTTGAATTATCGATGTCACCTCCAAATTTACCTTTCGTTGACTCTAATGTTTTTCCTTTGTCTTCTTTTTAATCTTGTTTGTCTTTGATTTTCTCCTAGTGAATTCAACATGTCTTTGCATCAATATCAAATTTTGTTGTAATAGGCATAATGAATATCATATCTATCCCCTTAATTGTGTCTACCCCACCCTCTAGAATTATTTCTCGCAAGTCCTCTTTTATCGAGATCTCCACTAAAAGAATCATGTGATTGATTCTTTGTAACAACATCATGTTAAAAGTTCATACAATAAAGTCAATCAAGGCGAAATAATTCCAAGGTCATGGGACACTTATTCCAAGCTGAATGTTGGGAAAAAAATCCTAGTGGTTGTTCATATGGTTTATTATGGCAAAGGAAATGGAAAAGGCTTTGAAAAAACAAGATACATTAATTGGCATTTATTTATGAAAATAAAGGAAATTAGGAGGAAAAGAAGGTGAAAGGTCGCAGGATGCATGTGAGGAGGAAATTGAAGTAAAATAATGGTAATTGAAGAAAATAGAGGCCCCATCAATAAAAAAGGTTTCTTAGGATCAATTCGCATCCTTTTGATAATTTTTGGTTGGAGCTCTCTCTCTATTTTTTCTCTCATACTCTTGCACACTTAGAGAATTCTTGGAGCACTCTAACATTGGAGAAAGGAATGGAAAAGGAATGACAATGAGGCAATGGGAAGCAAGGATCAAGAAAGGAAGAGTTGGATTAAGCAACTACAGTGGGATCACTTGCAGGTATTGAGTTGCATGTATGATTTCCTTGCTAGTTTTGGCATGTATGGTACATTCTTGTGTGTATTTGGTTCTCTTGTTGTCATTGACATGGGTTTTTCTAGGTGTGACAATGGTTTCAACCTTTCCTTTCCATTTCTACATAGCCATGGTGTGATGGGATTCTTTCATTTAGTTGAGCTGGATTGCCGATGGTTTTGAAACCGGATGAGGTGGTCTTAGGAAAACTCCCAAGGGCCTAGGAATCCTTTCACCAGTAAAGGTGGGATACATGGTAAAGCCTAAGGGTTAAAATAGGAAAATTCCTTAAGGTATTATGGAAGAAATCTGGTGGCATCAATGCTTGGTAGGCCTAGTGATCCCTTGACTGGTAATGGAGGGATTGCAGTAAATCCTAGTAGTGTATGTTCTTTGGTTGGGCATAGGAATCCCTTGAATGATAATGACATGATACACAATAAAACATGGTTGTATAGATGAGGGCTTTGGGCTTAGTAATCCCTTGAGTAGTAATGGAGGGATACATGGTAAATATTGAGAAGCCCTGGTTGGTTTTCTTGTGAGTCCCACATTCATGCTTGGAACATGGCACAATGGTGATTGACTGAAAGAAAGATTTAGTTCATCCCAACCTATGGTTGAGTGGTACATGGAAGGCCTTGACTTGGTTGGATTTGCATATATTAACAATAGCTCATTTCATCTTGTATTTCATAAGTATTTGTGCTTGTTATTAGGTAGGCTTGATGGTTTATCTATCATGGTTATTAATCTAGTTATATGTTGGTTACAAGAATGGTTTATGATAGAGTTGAGTTATGACTCTGATCATGTTTTGTTAAGTAAATTAACAATTATTGAATGTATTACCTAATAGATGATAATGTAGTTTTTGTGATAGGGCATCAGACCTTCTTAACGATTCTCATATATGTATGAGGCCCCTATGTTCAGATATGTATTTATGACATGTACATTACATGTTCATGACCTGTTTGACGAAATTTCTCTCATGGTTAGGATGAGTTAGGTCAGGTCCCTGTTCAAGTTTTGCATTAGAGGTCATATCTCCTTGTTATTTATCATTTCTAAGAGTTTCATTAAGTTCTGCCCAGAGATCTATATCCTAGCCTTGAAAAAGTGCCTCAGTTCTCAGGGTTGCTGGGACAAAATTAAATGAATTAGGCTAAAATCGTTGGGATGCAAGATTATGGGAGTGATTGAAGGATCTCAACCACTACCTTGCCTTGTCATGGGAGCAAATAACAACATAGGTTAGTGAAAAATCAAGTTAACTTAGGGGTTGGGCACCTAGAGTGGTTGGTTAGCTCTTAGGGATCTTGTACCACTAGAGGGAGGTCAATAAAGTTTTTTTTGGTCGATTCCACTTCCTTAATTGTACTTAGGGACTTGATTCATATCATAGTAACTCTTCATCACATATTTACCCCGATGGACTGATAATATTGGGTAAGTGTAGGAAGAGTGTGTTACAGAGTCGTATTAGTACGAGTTCCATTACCTTTGGGTGATATATAATACCACATAATGGTATCAGAGTATGTTTCGTTCTCTTTGGGTAAAATTTGATACCACAGAGGTTTCGTTCAACCTTTGGACTGGATTGGGAGGATGTTTTATCGTGCATGCATGTAGGTTGTGTATGTGCTTGATGTGTATGCATGGTGATGGTAATTATTGTAGTTGTGTTGTCATATAGAAGTTGATGATGTTTTTATTGGTATGTTTTTGTCATGAATGCATGTCGGTGATATACATGTTAGTTTCTATATGTTGTTATGCATGCATTGTGTCTAGTTGGAATTATAGATGTGTTATCATGCATAGAAACTGGGATAATGATTGAGATGATGTCTATATATTCTTATGAATATGATTATACATGTATCATGATAATATGGTTGATCTTGCTGATGATATATTCTCCCCTGAACTATACTGAGGTATGTTGGTTATGTTTATATTTTGGTTTAGTTGACATGATATACTTTCACAAATAAGAGGATGAAAGATGACTAGAAAAATGGTGGATTATAGTTCAAAAGATTCTTCCTATAGATCATATGACCAACATGGTGATGAGTACTCCCCTCACATAGCACACACTTTGAGAAGTTTTAAAGAAGAAATAAGAAATTGCAAATAAAATAATGATAGAAACATTTAGTCACAAGAGAGACATTCTAGGGCACAAGAGAAACAAACAGAGGTGAATATAGTGATTCTTCAAAGTTTGTCCGACTTGTAGAGGCAGGGACTGCTTACAATTAGTCATGGACAAGAGGATAGGACTAATGGAGAATATGGTATTAGATCTCATGGTGGGAATAGGTCGGATAGAGATGATATAGTCAGGTTGGAAAATTCTTGGATACACATGATAGGGGAGGCAGTGGACTTGGGATTTATTCTAGTTCTAGTTCAGACAAGTACCATGGTCATCATCACTATCATCCTCATAGGAGGAGTGACAATGGATATTTTCCAGATGAGTTCAAGAAATCCAATCCACCTACATTTGATGGAGAAATGAATAAGTCACAGGATGCAGAAGCTTGGTTTCTTAGGATGAATAAGTTCTTTCGAGTACAAGATTATTCAGAGAATACGAAAGCTAGGATAACTACCTTCAATATTAAAGGTAAAGTAGAATTTTGGTGAGAATACGTGAAGAATGTTAGAGGTATTTAGGACAAGGAGTTTACCTGGAGGGAGTTTGAAATACTCTTCAAGAAGAAGTATCTATTTGAGAGACACTATGATGAGAAGGAGTAGTTATATGAGTTGAGATGGGATTTATGAACGATGAGTATATTAGCATATTCTTGGAGTTGTTTAGGTATGTGCCTTATCTTAAGGAGGAGAAAGTGAAGATTCAAAAATTCATCAGTGGGTTTCTGGTAGAATTCAAAGATAAGATTTAGTTTGATGAGCCTAGATAGTTAGAGGAAGCCATTAGAAAGTTGATAGATGGTTATGAGCAATCAAAGCGTAAGACAGATTCTCAGTAAGGTTAGAAAGGGAAAGACAACACTAAGGATAAGTGGGAACTGAAGAGAATAAGACCTCAAGATGTAGGTGAGAAAGAGAATGTGGTTTCTTACAAGAAGTTTAATGTAGTTGGACAGTGACATGGGTCATAGTCTAAAGCGCACTAGAATAAAGGTGAGGGTAGGAGACAATTGTAGTGTTAGATATGTGGAAAGAGGCATCTCAAGAAGGATTTTCTATCATATCAAGGTGGTTGGCCTCATATCTACAGTGCACAGGAAGAAAAAACAATTGGGATGTTGGAAAAAGAATTCCTAGGATCTATGAAGCATTAGATAACATGCAAGAAGATCACCAAGCATCTCTTATCAATATGGATGGTAAGCTTTGTGATCAAGCTATTTCTATTTTGATTGAACCTGGATCTAATTATAGTTACGTTAATGATGACTTCATGGATAAGTGTGGTTTAAATAAATAAGTGCATGTAGATTCTTGGTTGATGTATTTGGTTATAGGTACTAAGAAGAGAGTTCATCACTGGGTAAGAGCTTGTGCATTTTAGTTGAATGGTATTCCTACGTCAACGCATTTGAATGTGTTTTTGTTGGGATCATACATTATGTTGTTGGGTATGGATTGGTTGTATCTTCATAGGACCAAGGTGGATTATTATGAAGGGGAAATTGAGTGCCTTGACAACAATAGAGAAAAAATAATCTTGCAAGGTAAGAAGAAGGCAACATCAGTGAGGATGGTTACAGCAATGCACGCCAACCGTAATTTCATAAACGAGTGTGTATTTTTTTCCTTACATATTTCTAGTGAAAAAGGTAAGGAATTTGAGGATGTAGATGTCTTGAAGAAATATTTGGTTTTTCAACATTCCAAGATGTATTCCCAATAGAGATTTCATATTTTTAGCCTCATAGGGGAGTGTAATTTCCTATTGAGTTGGTACTAGGGGTAGAACCATTATGAAAGGCATCATACAAGATGAGCACTCAAGTTTTAGAGGAATTGAAGTTGTAGTTGAAAGAAATGCTTGACAAGGGATACACAAGGTGAAGTCTACTACCTTAGGTTGAACCAGTGTTGTTTATGAAGAAGAGGGATGGTACTCTTAGGTTTTGCATTGATTACAGGTAATTGAACAAGGTGATGATCAAGAACAGATATCTGTTGTCGAGGATTGATGACTTGTTTGAGCAATTGAAGGGAGCAACAATGCTCTCAAATATTGATTTGAGATCAGGATACCATCAGGTGCGCATTGAAGAAGAGGACATATACAAGACTACTTTGCAGACCATGTATGGGAATTAGGAGTTTGTTGTTGTGCACTTTTGTTTGACTAATGTTGCAGCTGCTTTCATGTGCTTGATGAATAGTGTGTTGTGTCCTTATCTGGGCAAGTTTTTTGTTGCATTTGTTGATTATATATCGATATATTATAAGAATGAAGAAGAACATGTTGAACAATTAGTAGGAATATTGAGAATCCTAAGAGAGCATCAGTTGTATGCCAAGCTTAGTAAATGTAGTTTCTTTCAAACAGAGGTACATTACTTGGGGCATGTGGCTTCCAATGAAAACATAAAAGTGGATCTGGAAAAGATAAGAGTTATCATGGAATGGAAAACTCCAAGGAGTGTGGATGAGGTTAGATCATTCATTGGACTAGAAGGTTATTGTAGGAGGTTCATCAATAACTTCTCAAGGATTTTCTATCCTATCACATCATTGTAGAGGAAAGGAAAAAAAAATGAAATGATAGAGGAATGTGCAACAAGTTTTGAGTTGTTTAAGTAGTTGTTGAAAAATGTTCCAGTTCTCAAGATTGAAAATCCAGATAAAGAGTTTGTTGTTAGTACAGATGCTTGCAAGAGAGGACTTGGTGGAGCCTTAATGTAGGAGGGATAGGTGGTATGTTATGAATCAAGGAAACTAAATGAGAACAAGTAGAATTATGTGACACATGAAATTGAGTTGGAAATGATCATCCATGCATTGAATATGTGGAGACACTATCTTCTTAGCAGGGGGTTTATATTGATGAGAAACCAAAGTGGATTGAGACACTGTCAGGTCCTTATAATACTAGTGTATTCCCTCATTGTTATTGTTAGTGTACCCCCTTATTGTATTGTTGTGCACCATGTAGTCCCCATATTGTTATTATTGTGCCTCATATTGTTATTTTTATGCCCTTAAATTATTATTTTTATGTTGGATATGATTATATTGTGGACCCTTAGAGCCCTATATATCAAAATGAGGTCTTGTCATTTGAATCATCCAATAATTGTTCATTTATGTAATGAAAAGGAGGTTTCCCCATCAAAGAGGCTAATTCTGAAGTCATTGATCTATATTTTCTTCTATTTTGTGAGTTGGTTGCATGACATTTGGTATTAGAGCTTTGGATTCTAGAGTTTGGCTACTCCAAACAGGTCATCGTGGAATTTTTGCTATAATTTTTTTCTACAAAGTTTGAGAAGTTGAAAAAAAACCATTTGAGCCGAAACCTTGATGAACCTTGAGTCTTAATTTCAAATCTTGGATCAGTATATTTTCGGAGATATGATCCAAGGAAGTTAGGGTTTTTGCAAGATCCCGAATTACATCCCAAACAGGTGGAATATCTAGGTCATATTGTATCTCATGAGGGTGTTAAGGTAGACCCTAACAAAATTAAATCCATTAAGGGATGAAAAAGACCCACATCCATAAAGTATTTGCGAGGATTTATCGGGTTGACAGGGTATTATCACAAATTTGTTAAGAATTGTGGGAGAATAACTGCACCTCTAACATTATTGAAGAATTTTTTTTTTCTTGGACTCCAGAAGCAACTAAGGCCTTTGAACATCTTAAAGAGGAAATGTATCAAGCGTCAGTCTTACCTGTGCTAGACTTCACAAAACCATTTATTGTGGAGTGCGATGCCTTGGGAAATGGAATTGGTGTTGTCTTAATGCAAGAAGGAAGACCCATTGTTTTTTAAAGTCATCAAATTAAAGGAAAGTATTTACACAAAGATATTTATGGGAAGGAAATGTTGGCAATACTACATGCACTTAAGAAATGGCAAGCTTAGCTGATAGGAAGACACTTCAAGATAAAGAAAGATCATGATAGTCTTGAATAATTTTTAGAACAAAGATTATATTCTGAAGAGAAGCAAAGTTGGGTCACAAAGATGTTTGGTTATGAATTTGAAATCATCTACGAAAAGGGGAAGCATAATGTTTTTGTAGATGCACTCTCAAGAAAGGATGAGGATGTGGAAGCATTTCCTTGTGCCATTTCTTTTATCCAACAAAATTGGATAATTGAAGCAGGGGATGAATGGAAGAATGAAGAAGAAGTGTGGTAACTCATTCAAAAGTTGTAGCTAGATCCCAGTACATCTAATACATTTAGCTGGAAAAATGATTCATTATGGTACACATATCTCTTATACCTTTTGTCAGAATTCCTAACTCAAACAAAAGATTCTTATGGAATTGTACGCCTCTCCCTTAGGAGGGAACTCAAGAATTTTAAAAACATATCTTAGGGTTAAGAAGGATTATTTTTTGGGATAGCCTTAAATCTGATATTCAAAATTTTGTGGCGAAATGTCTGGTTTGCCAACAAAATATAGTTGAGGCAATTAGGATACCAAGTCTGTTACAACCATTATCCATTCCAAGTCAATGTTGGGAGAAGGTGTCAATGGATTTTTATCACCAGTTTACCCAAGTCCAAAGGAAATAACATCATCATGGTGGTAGTCGATAGAGTTATGAAGTATGCACACTTTTGTGCATTATCGCATCCATTTAAAGCTAGTACAGTTGCTACTACATTTATGGAAATAATTCAAAATCTACATGGAAACTCAAAGATTATTGTAAGCGACAGATATCCCATTTTCACTGGAAATTTTTGGACAATTATTTTCTTGTCTTGGTACTCAATTAAATCATATCTCATCGTATCATCCTCAATCTGATGGGAAAATTAAGATTATGAGAAAATTTTTGGAAGGATACCTTCTTTGCTTTGTATCTGTTAAGCAGACACAATGGTTCAAGTGGTGACCTTTGGCGGAATGGTGGTATAACACTTACTTCCATACTACAGCAAAAATGACCCCATTTTTGGCACTTTATGGATATTATCCACCATTTACCACATCATGTTTAAGAGAAAATTCTAAGGTTCAAGTAGTGGAACATCACATCAAGAATCAACAACAAGTTTTCCAACTCTTAAAGGATAACCTCACTTTGGCACACAATAGAATGAAACAATAGGTAGATTAACATCAGAATGAAAAAAGTTTTAATGTAGGAGACTAGGTATTTTTACGGCTACAACCATACAAACAAATGTCCCTCAAGTAAGCTAAGAATGATAATAAATTATTACCAAGGTAGTATGGTCCTTACAAGGTGTTGCAAAGTACTGGTACTATGGCATCATAATATTGGAAGGAAAAATAATATTGGAACCTGAAGCAGTCACAGAAACAAGAACTCAACAGCTATGAAATTGATTAATTTTAGAGTATCTCATCAAGTGGAAGAACTTACCCACTAAAGATTCCACATGGGAGGATGGGAATTTTATACAGAAGCATCCATAACTACTCAAGCGTTGAGGACAATTTTTTTTTAAGGAGAGGGACATGTTAGGTCCCGATAATACTAGTGTTTTCCCTCATTGTCATTGTTAGTGTACCCCCTTATTGTATTGTTGTGCCCCATGTAGTCCCCATATTTTTATTATTGTTCCCCATATTGTTATTGTTGTGCCCTTACATTATTATTTTTATGTCGACTCTGATTATATTGTGACCCCTTAGACCTCTATATATAGAAAGGAGGTCTTGTCATTTGAATCATTGAAGAATTTTTCATTTATGTAATGAAATGGAGGTTTCCCCCTCGAAGAGTCTGATTCTGAAGTCATTCATCTATCTTTTCTTCTATTTTCTAAGCTAGTTACATAACATACACCTATTTGAGCAACTAAATCTGAATGTTAGGAAAGCTAGATGGTTCACCACTATTAGTGAGTTTGATTTCGATATGAGGTACATCAAGGGTAAAGAGAGTATGGTTGAAGATGCTCTTAGCATAACAGTATAGGTAAATCACATGGAAGCTATGATTTCATATGGGCCATATTTATAGGATCAGATCTTATAAACAGGACAACAGGATGATAAGTATAGGGAGCTTAGGCACATGTTACAGTAGCAGGGTACAAGTGATAATAATGTCGACTATCATCTCACAACAGATGGTTTGGTCAAATTTAGGGATAATATATATGTGTCGGAAAACAACCAAGTCAAGAATCTATCTTGAGGGAATTTCATGTTAAGCCATATTTCGGTCATCCAGGATACCAAAGTACATTGATAGTGATGAATAATTTCTACTATTGGCTGAATCTAAAGAATGAAGGGGCAAATTTTGTGGCTAGATGTTTGGATTTTAAATAGGTAAAAGAAAAGTGCATGAATTCAGGTGGTCACTGTGGCCGATTCTAATTCTAGAGTGGAAATGACATGTCATTTCCATGGATTTCATTATAGGTTTGTTGGGGACATCTAGACAACATGATTTAATTATGGTTGTGGTTGACATGTTAACAAAGGTAGAAAACTTAATTCCAGTGAAGTCTACTTCTTGATCTAGTGATGTAGCACAGGTCTTCATGAGGGAGATAGTTAGGTTGCATGGTGTTCCAAAGAAGATTATGTCGGACAAAGATTCTAAGTTCACTTGTAGGTTATGGAAAGAGTTATTGTAAGTTTTGGTAAAGAGTTAGACTTCAGTACATCCTATCATCCACAGGTAAATGGAAAGATAGAGAGGGTAAATAGGATTTTGGAGGACATGTTGAGAATGTATGTTATGCACCAAGAGCGAAAGTGGGAAGAGTATCTTTCACTAGTTGAGTTTGCTTACAACAATGAGAATCAGGAGTCATTGAGGATGAGTCTGTTTGAGGAACTTTATGGGTGGAGTTGTAATACTCCCATCAGATAGAGTGATCCAGTGAATAAGGTGTTAATAGGACCAAACATGTTGGTAGAGATGAAATAAGAAATGCAGGTTATCAAGAAAAATCTAAACACAACATAGGATAGACAGAAGAGCTATGCAGAGCAACACAAGGTGTTTAATGAATTTTAGGTTGGGGAGCACGTGTATTTGTGTATCAAGCCAAAGAAGAGGTCCTTGAGGATTGGGTCATGTTCGAAGCTAGCAACTTGGTATTGCAGGCCTTTCGAGATCCTTGAAAGGATTGGACCAGTGGTCTATATAATTTTACTACCTTTGACAATGAAATTCCATGTTGTTTTATGTGTTTCATTGCTTATAATATATGTAAAGGATGTTGATTGTGTTATTGATTGATCTATATTATAGGTGGAGCGAGAAGGAGAAATCTAGCCAGAACCCTAGTGCATATTTCAATGAAAGATGCTCATGCTCCAGAACCAAGCAATCAAGCAAGTTAAAGTGCAATGGAAGCACTTTGGGTCTGATGAAGCTACATAGGGGATGAATGATAAAATGTGGGCTATGTATCCTTCATTATTTTCCTATGAAGGCAAATTGGTTTTGGTATATGCATATATTTGTGTGTGGTTTTTATTGTAAATATTGTAAAGAGATATGTTATAAAACTCCACTAATTGGTATGAGTGTCATGTTGTTTTTTTGTTTTCAGTAAGTCCATTGTAAATATTGCATCGAGCTAACTTATAATGCTCCATAGGAAGTATTCTTTTTATTTTCAATGGTCTTTCTAGTTGTAGGTGTCATTGAACACATAAGATGTTGTTCCCCTAATGGGGAGGGGTTTGTAACAACCCAAGATTAAAATTTCATGTAATAAAGTTAATAAAGGAAAAATAAAACCAAGATCATGGGACACTTATTCGAAGATAAATGTTGGGAAAAACATCCTAGTGGGTGTTCATTTCATTTATTATGGCTAATTTCGGCAAAGGGAAATTAGCAAAGGCAATGGAAAATTCTTTGAAAAGGCAAGATGCATTAACTAGCATTTATTTATGAAAATAAAGGAAATTAGGAGAAAAGGAAGGTGAAAGGACATAGGTTGCATGTGAGGAGGAAACCAAAGGAAAATAATGGAAATTGAAGAAAAATAGACGCTTCATTAATAAAAAGGATTATGAGGATCAATTCACAACCTTTTGACAGTTTTGTGTTGGAGCTCTCTCTCTCATACTCTTGCACACTTAGTGAATTCATGGAGCACTCTAACATTGGAGAAATGAAGTGAAAAGGGAGGACAAGGAGGAAACAAGAAGCAAGGATCAAGCAAGGAATATTTGGATCAAACAACTACAACAATATTACTTGCAGGTATCGAGTTGCATGTATGATTTCCTTGCTAGTTTTGACATGCACAATACATGCATGTGTGTATTTCATTCTCTTGCCATCATTGACATGGGTTTTTTCAGGTGGGACAATGGTTTCATCCTTGCCTTACTATTTCCAACTAATCATGGTGTGATGGGGTTCTTTCATTTGGTTCAGCTCGATTTTTGGATGGTTTTGGAACTAGATGATGCAGTCTCAAGAAAATTCCCAAGGGCCTAGGAATCCCTTGACTGGTAATGGAGAGATGCACAATAAAGCATGATAGTGGAGTTGAGAAGATTACTCCAGGTACTAGTGAATAAATACAGAGGCATCCATGCCTATTAGGCCTAGTGATTCCTTGAGTGGTAATGGGAAGATTGCGGTAAAGCCTAGTAATGCATGTTCTTTTTTTGGGCATAGTAATCCCTTGATAGGGAATGGAGGGATACGCGGTAAAGCCTGGTTGTATAGATGAGGGTTTCAGGCCTAGGAATCCCTTGACCAGTAATGGCGAGATACAAGGTAAACCCTTAGAATCCCTAGTTGGTTTTGTTGTGAGTCCCATATTCATGCTTGGAATATGGCATGGGGGTGATTAGTTGAAAGAAAGATTTGGTTCAACCCAATACATTATCAGGTGTTACGTGGAAGTCCTTGACTTTGTTGCATTTGAATATATTAATAAGAGCTCATTTATTTTTGTATTTCATGAGTATTTATGCTTGTTATTACGTGGCTATGATGGTTGATCTATCATTGTTATTAATCTAGTTATATGATGGTTGTAAGCATGGTTTATGATAAAATTGAGTTATGGATCTCATCATGTTTTGTCTAGTAAATGAATGGTTATTGAATGTATGACCTAATAGATTATAATGCATCTATTGTGAGAGGGAATCAAACATTCTTGAAAATTCTCAAATAAGTATGAGGCCCCTATATTTATATGTGTATTTACGACCTTTACATTACATGTTCATGATGTGTTTGACGAAATTTTTTTAATGGTTAGGATGAGTCAAGTTAGTTCCTTGTTCAATTTTTGCATTAGAGGTATTATCTCCTGGTTATTTATCATTTCTGAGAGTTTCATTAAGTTTTGGGTAGAGGTCTATATCCTAAACCTGAAAAAGTGCCCAGATCTCAAGGTGTATTAAGCTACAGTCATTGGGATGCATGCTTATGGGAGTGATTAAAGGCTCTCATCTGCTAGCTTTCCTTGTCATGGGAGTGACTGAGAGTCGAGGTCAGTGAAAACACAAGTTAACTTAGGGGTTGGGCACCTAGAGTGGTTAGTTAGCTCCTGGGGGTTGAATAGCACTTGAGGGAGGTCAATAAAGTTTTATTTGGTCTAACCCACTTCCTTAACTATGCTTAGGGAGTGGATTCATATAATAGTAACTCTTCGTTACATTTTTAACCAGTGGGTTGGTAAGCTTGGGTAAGTGTGGGAGGATGGTATTACATTCTTCCCTTTATGAGGAAGGAACACAATCTCTCCATTATGCTAAGTTGTCTTTTTTCTTTTTCTTTTTGTTAATTCTTCCTCACATTTTACAACTTTCTCCACCAAAGATTCAAATGTAATGAACTTTAGTTGATCAGTAGCTTGCAGGAATTCAAGGTAGTGAGAATATGTAGGGTAGATGGCCTTGATGAAGGTTCTGAAGAGAGGTTCTATGTTTTCTACAATGGAACCTATGTCATGCATAATGTATTTGATCTCAAATATTAAATCCATGGTATCATCATCCTTTGACTCTAGGGTGGAGAGCTTCACTTGCAGTTGTAAAAGTTCTAGTTTTGAGTGCGAGTCATACAAATCCTTTAATTTATTCAGAGCACCATAAGAATACTCAATGGGAAAAATATGATGGCTCACCTCTTCACTTACTATTGCAATCATTATGCCATATTCTTTCTTGCTTTTATTCTTCCATATGGATATCTCCTTCCATGATGTAATCTTGTTAGGTCCACTATCCTCCTCTCCTTTACTAGTGTTATTTTTTCCTTGACATATGCCATCCTACAAATCATTAAATATTAGATTGTGTTTGATCTTTCCAGAACACTCTTCATATTTCTTCTTTCTAGTTAGAACTATCCCAAAAATGGAGATTAGAGAATGCATTTTCAATTCAGAGAAACAGCAAAAGGTGAATGTTAGAACATGAGACTAGATTTAAACTTGGAATGCTTGTCTTCAACATTTTTTCTTGAAACTAATGCTCTTTCACCAATTCAACAACTACTACATACACATTGGAGTGAACATTTAGCCTTTATTTAGTATATCATCTACAAATTAAAGTTGATGGTATGTAATAGGAATTATAAGTAGTTGAAAATTTCTAGCATTTGAGAAGATTTTGCCATACTTAAAGCTTATTTAAAAAACTCTGAAGGGACTTTTTCTCTATATAACTTTTTCATAAATTTCTTTACAATGCACAAATTTATGCCGGTGGATAATGGCTTTTTGTTGATTGAAATAACTATCCAAATTTTGTTGATGGAAATGACTAGGGAATATGGCATCTTCTGAGAATTGATTACATGGTGTGCAAGTTATAAAAATGCAAATAGTACATAGTGATGAGACCAAATAGAAAATTCTTCTTGACCATTGACCAAACAATGCTCATGATGTCAATTATCATAATGAAGACAATCCAAAATATGTAGGAGTGAAGGGAACTCCTCCCTTCGTAGGAGGAGAAAACTTGGAATTATGCACTAGGTGGGACATGGAGGGGTTTCCCCGCGAGGGTTTAAATCTTAAGCAATGCCAATATGGAGTTCTCACATTATAGAGCCTCAAGAGGAAGAGTTCACGCATAAGGATGAGAAGAGCCAAGCCTGAAGAGCCTAACAAATGCTAGGAGTTACAAATGGGTGTAGGACAAGTCGAAATGTACATAAAGAAATCCTGTGCATGAACAATGAGTTATGGATATGAGAGAGAGAGAGAGAGATTTCACAGGGGTTTCTTCAATGTTGAGAGAGAGAGAGAGAGAGAGAGAGAGATGAGGATTTGAATCAAATGTGTGACGCATAATTTGATAGTGCATGAGAATAAATAGAGGGGTGTTTATACATGCACACCAAATGTTGGAGACATGTATGATGCTTCCAAACCATCTCTGAGAATTTGTTTCCGTCCGTTTCTCGTTCCTCTCCTTATCAGTCGGAGTCACTAAACGTACCTCCGGTTCTTTCGGGGATAGATCCATAAACGATCTACTTATCCCATAACAAAGAAACCTGACCTAAATGATCCTGATTAAGGGCTTATAGCTTAAGGTTATGGACATATATTATGGAGAGGCCCGCTTGGCCAATGATTTCATATATTTTTCCAGTAATAATTTTAGGTACTATTGCTCAGAATTACAAATAGGAAGATTAAAAAAAAAACAAAGACATGATTTTAAGAAATAATCATAGAGTTAGGGCCTATTCTAATTCCACTGTTAGACACAGGAATTTGATTTTCCATTGAATCAAAAATTCATATATACGTGAAAAATATATATTCACTTCACATTTCGTGAGAGACTCTTCGTCTTCCTCCATTTCATCTAACTTTATATTATATACAATAATTATAATATAATAATAACTCCAAAGCTTTTTTTTGTGAAG